>VZTD01004440.1:0-172226 GCA_013397725.1 Rhagologus leucostigma
AAAGCCCCACCAGCAGTAAACCTAAAGCCCCTAAACGTAGACATTAAACAGCAGTTTTACAGCTCTAGGTCCATACCACCAATTTGTTAGGTTTATTTTAATTTCTGCTTCTTTCTTGCATTTTTGGCATTAGAATTTTGTTACATTCACTGCAGTATTTTATTTCATTTTATTTTAAGAAGAGAAATTTGCTATTTAATTTATAATTAAATACTTTTTAAGAAGAGATGAACGTAAAATTAATTGACTACTATTGGCAAAACAAATATGAAATGTTAGCAGTTACCATTAATCCTATACACCATGAGAATGTCAGAAAGCATGTGGCAGGTAAAAGATCCTTGTGAAAAGGAGTTTTACAAGGAAATCTCTGAGGCTGAAGAGTAAATCTGCTAAGTATTATGAACCACCAACTCTGCAACTGTATCACCTTTGTCTGTTTGTGCCTTGACTTTCACATCAGCTTCTTTCTCCCTGCTCACTCTCGCAAAATTAAATCCTTTAACTGTCATCAAACATCCACCATGGAAGAGAGATCAGAAATCTGGCATGAAGTTCCAAACAGCTTCAGTAATTTGGCAAACAACTTATTTTGTAATCATTCCTAAAGCATTGTCTGATAACAGACAACAGCTGAGCTTGCTGCATTTTTAAACTGTTATGCATGATGTCTTGGTTTGGGTGCCTGCTAACATGCAATCTGAAAACATGACTGCTCAATGTGCCTGTTCTCTGCATTCAGCTCCACAGCACTGGGTCTAAGTGAAAAAGGCTCAGTTTTGAAGACTAACCAATGTAAATGGGAGTCTAAAATTTTTTTCACTTAGGATTTGTCCTCTTTCAGTAACTCTTAAAGATTTTGTGTATTCTGAAGTGAACCACAACAACCTAGTCATAGGCTAAACACATTGGTTTGACAGTTCTGTGACATACATGCTTTGATAATCAGCGAAGTGTAGTGTGCATCAAATTATGAGGAGAAAAGTTTGTGCAGAAGAACTTCTGCTTCACACGGCACTCGTTGACTGTGAATCTGCATAATTCTATATCCTGCCAGCCATGTTGCATCCGTACTACTACTCTGCGGTCACAAACTGACTTAACAGTTTTTATCTCACAAAAGTTTGTGCCCACCAAGTGAATGTGCGAGAAGCCCCCATGATGAACAACCAGAATAAACCACATGGTGAACCAAACTCCAAATAAAGGGTAAAAATGATCACACCTTGGTGGACTGAATAACCAGGAAAGCATAATATGATATTGCTTAGGTGTGCCATTTCTTGGCTATGTAGACTCAAAGCACAACAGGAGAATCTTGTTTCAGATCTCTGATATTTGCCACAGTTCAGAGAACTAGGAACAAAACTTTGAAAAGGACTGATGTGGAAAGATCTGTTCTGTAAATCAGTTCTCTTCCAGTTATAAAACTCTGAATGGCCCACATGTTTGTAATGCATGCATCATCTGAAAACACTGAAGAAAAACCACAGCCTAAACTACTTTCACTTTGAGTAAATCATTTTAATAATTAGTGTTCAGTAATCAATATGGGGTATTTATTTTTCTTTCAATAATTTATCTTTCCCTAATTCTTTATTTCACGTCCTCATTATAACTGAGAACTAGAAAGCAGGAGTAAAAATTATAAAGTACATGGTTTGTTTGAAAATGTGTATGAACTCCATTGCCTGCCAGGCTGCCACTTACTCTTGCTGTCTTTTGATCGTTACTAGTCCAAATCTATGAATGAAATTTGAAAAAATGCCGTGACACACACTCAAAATATATATGTTGTTTATCCCATACTACTTTTTGTCAGAGCGATATCAAGTAACAAGACCTGTTATTTTTATATGTTTATCGAATACTGTGTAAGCTGTACAATATCTATATTAGCATATCTCAGTGTCTGAGCAATATTACTGTAAAAAGCCAAAATTTTAAAGCGCCAGGTTTGTATTTGTTTAGCTGTGCTTTGGGACAAAGGAGAGTTAAGCTATGTCTTAAAATACTGGAAGAGGTTTTATTACTTTTATTATTTTATTGATGTAGCTTATGGACAGAAGTACAGCAGAAGAGAAAACAATTCTTCTGAGGAACTATTTTCTCAGGATAAACATGTATATCACGTGAAGCTTCATAGGGATGCCACCAGTGAGATGATAAACTCAGAATGTTGCTGGAAATTCCAAATAATCTTTGTAAAATATTCACAGTAAGCTTTTTACACATTTACAATGGATATAAAACAAACTTTGCAATTGAAAAATGTTCTATTTGAGATCTAATATTTGAAGGCCAGACTGCCCTGTCTCATTCCTGCACAGGGAGCTATTTTTTTTCAGTTCTGCCACATCTCACGGGGGACTGTTCTAGTTATTGTCTCATCAGAAATAATGTTATAATGATGTGCTTCCAGGCTCTCCAGGCTGGCCTCTGCTTTCACAAATGGACATATTTCTTTCCCATTCAGGTAAAGGAGTGATGCATCCTCCAGTGTAACAAATACCAGTAGTGCTGGTACTACTGCGAACCTGCTCCTGTTCTCCAGCAGTAGTTCTCCCTGGTCCTCTTTATCCCTCTCCCTCCACCCTCCACTGACTCCCCGTGTTCTCTCAAAGCCACGTATGACATCCCAATCCTCCGACTTGCAAAGCAATCTCATACAACTGTACACTGATAACAAGCAAATCCTCCCAGAACTACAGAAAATAAAAGAGAAGGGTCTCCAAGGCATAGGCTATCACTTGCCAACGCTGGGAAGAGTCTCAAATGACAGGATCTCAAAACTGAAATGGAATATGTTTTCCATTTGGTACCATGGCAACTGAACAAAACCCAGTAATTGCCTGCTTCTCTCCTCACCTCCCAGATTCAATGCAACTGGGCTGACTGCCTTTTAAGGATTGGAGCTTTATCTGTCTCTTGTTGCCTGGAAAATGCAACAGAAGAGGGGAAAGAAAAAAAAAAGAAGAAGAAAAGAAGATCTCTTCAGAAACTCTGAGCAGTCTTCACCAAAAAAAAAAAAAATTCCTGGACTGACAAGAGGAAGGACAGGGCTTCACTGCAAATTAAAAAGAGTAAAGAACCAGGAAGTACAAAGCTCATGAACAGAAAGATTTTTACTTGAAAATGTGCTGGAGCACAGTTGTTCTTATCTCTAAAGAGCTTGAGCATAAAAAAACTACTTCACAGTTTGCAGTCAGGCAATAAGCAAGTCTGAGAGACTGAATTTATACACAATTGTAAATAGAAAGTCAAAAAAAGTTGCACATTGCACTGTTAGAAAAGAGTTGGGCAGTCATGACTTTTTGGTGATTGGCCTCACAGCACTACTTCAGTGTATTGAGCTCTGTTTCTGCACTTTTCTTGTTGCTAATTCAAATATCACAGAACTTGATATAATTTCACCTTCTATTTTAAAAAGTAAAACTAATTATTTTTTAAATATTATTAAGTTATCTAAAACATGATTAAAGTGTAACTTTATGAAAACCATGCTTCTTAAATGACAAAGGACAGTTTCCAAAAGTACTGCTATTTCATAAGTATTTCATAGGGGGCAATATGATTTCATGAGTTTTTTGAATGTTGTATGAAATATTGCAAGAGAATTATATGAGCGCTAATGAATTATTAAATTCCATTTATATTTCAGGTAATGTCACAAAATATTTTTGTACTTCTGAATGCCTGTACATAAGACCACATACAATCTTCAGAAATTAACTTGGTTTTAATTTTAGCATAAGAGTTTTTAATCTTGAAATAAAAATACAAAATCAACCTGGCCACATGTCAGCAGAACACATTTTTTGCATGTGCTGTTTTACCAGCTACTTTCATATAATTCAAAAATGCTTGTACATTTATCATCTCAGACAGGTTACTTTAGATATTGTGCAAAATACCACTATTTGTAAAATAAAAGCATCTCTAACCTTATTATAAGGCAAAATCTGTGTAAGCCGAAATATAGGTAGATACGATAACCAAAGACCCATATAAAAAGAAAAATTTCAGTCCTGCTGGAATTCATGTTCATTGCTAATGAAAGTTAGTCTTTCTTTAGCTGTCCAATATTTAAATAGATTTAAAATTCTCAGTTTCCAGAGGTATAACACATCTTTTCATATCTTTGTGTCTTGTAAACCTATTAACACTGAAATATTGCACTGTAGTGTTTCTTTCTACCCATTCAGTGTAAGACCCACTGCAGAAGGACTGAAAATGTTTCCATAAGCCTCATTCCACATGCAAATCTATGGCTAACCCTCATCACTTCTGGGCCATGAAACATTATTTTAATAGCAGAGCCTACCTACAATTAATCATCTGGGTAAACAAACTGAGCAAAAAAACCCCTCTGCTGTCAAAATGCTGTCACAGGAGCCAAGCTCTGCACACATCCCAGAAAAGTGTCACTTGCCATCACAGATTTTGCAGCCAATACTGGTCAGCAAAACCCTCTAGCTCGATCTTTTCTCATTAGTCAGCATGTACTGCAGAAGCCCAGAAATGGCTTTTCAGAGTACAAATGTGATCCAAGGAAATGTCAGTCCATATTGTCCTCTTTTTTCTCCCACTCCTGATGCTACTGGCAGGGCAGGTGCTTGTGCTTCTTTTCAAATTTCAGCAAAAGCTTGCCAGCCCTGCCCCTGATAACCGGTAAAGCTGTCATAAGACAATGGCACAAGCCTCTGTTTCTCATGACACAAACTGAGCTACATCATCATCATCCTATCTGCCAGCATAATCTGAAATTCTGCTTTCATGCCTACAAAAATCCATCCATAGAGTATCAGGGGAAGAACTCCTCTCTCGTGAGACTTACCTGGAATACTGCTCTGGGGTCCCCAGCACAGGAGGGGCATCCACCTGTTGGAGCAAGTCCACAGGCAGGATATGAAGATGATTAGAGGGATTAGTTTATTTGAGCAACGAGAGATTTTCTGCAATGCAAAGAAAACTTAGCAAATTTATTATTTTGCAGTTATTCATATCTGATATGATTGACAAAAGCGACATGGTCTAAAAAATAATAATATAGTCTTGTCTACAAACAAATACTGGAAACTGCTTTAAAACAAACTGCTCTAAAGTATAATCCTGTAATCTTTTGTCTGTTTTGTGTTTTGTGTTCTTGATCTGCTCCATTCCAGGTTTGATTTGCATATAGGTAAAATTTGAGGTAAATTTTTAATTCAGTTAATCATCGTATCACATGTTTACTATAGATTATTTATACATATATATCTCTCACTGATAGGAAAAATGAGTGACACAAGTTGCAATTCATTCATTCTGCATTCATCAACAGATAAAATGTTTAGAAGGACAAAGAGAGACATTAGAAAGAGGTTTTGACTAGCTTCTACGTTAGATACTCATATTTCCTCTTCTTGCCTTTTTCACATGTCTTTTTCCCTACATTCCCTCCTTGCTGAAGTTCTCGTGGTACTCACAGCACACTATTCAGCTCAAGTATCCTTCCTGGTGTAACAGCATGGTATTATTTTTACATGACAGTCAGCACTCAGGGACTGCAAATGGCCAGGTGTTTGAAAGAAATAGAGTGTAAAGTCTTCAGAGAGGAAGAACACCTCCTGTCCTACCTATTATACAGAAAGGTGAATGAAAAGCAGGACTTTTTCTCCTTTCTACAATAAAGCTGAAAAAGAAAATAATTAAAGCCTGGCTTTCAAAGACATTAAATAAAATACAGTGGATGCTGAGTTTAGGCTTCTGCCAGGGGTCTGGAAGTACAATGCATGAAATCCTACAGATGATACACACATCACCTTTCCCAGCTTTAATCACTGTGGATCACATCTAGATGAAGAACAGAGCACAAACAGTGGAGAGGAAGGACATTTTACCTTTAACATGACATCGTGTTACTCCCTTTACTCTGGTTTTGGAAGCCAGGCTCAATTCTCTGAGCTGTATCACACTGTGTCATGAGCTAGAGTAACTTCTCAGCTTGTGACTGTATTTCAGAGGCGGCTACACCACATTCCTCTCCTGCAACATAAAATATTTAGTAAATGTCACCTGGCATCAGTGACCTTTTGAAGTCAATAAACCTTTTTCTAGCTCAATGGGAATTGTCCAACATTTTTCCAGTGAGAAAAAACGTTGCTTGCAGTTAAACAGTTCCTTGTTGTGAGGAAAGCCACCTGACTTCCCCCTGCCCCCCCTTAATTTTTCTTACATTTTTAAAAACTGGTTGTTTTTAATGCAAAGGGCTTTGGAAAACTGCTTGCTTTTTTTCTTTTCTCCAGTTAGGAATATTTTAGCAATGATGTATAACTTCTCAGCACTCCACTCTTTGTAATATGTGCATGCCTCATCTTTGGGCAATCTGTTAAAAGGAACAATATTCTTCTGGCTACTTGCTAACAGGGTGGAAATTTGCATTCTGGTGACCTTTAAACAATTTGTAGCAGAAGAAAAAGTGCTTAGTAAAATTGTTAGGAGTTGCTGCTAGGTCTTTCTCAAACTTCTCTCTCCACTTGATTAGGTACATTAACTGACTTTTTTCCACCCTCTGCTCTAAGCTGTTTCTTCTGTTCTCGTTTTCCATTTGTTTATTTATTTTGCAGTCAGGACAAATTATTTTATCCCAGACTTAGAGCTAAGCACTCTCAGAACAACTGAATCATTTAGTGGTGCTTGGTTTCATGTGTTTGTCAGCTGAAAATGACATTTAGCACAGGCTTTATCTCAGCTATGGTAATTACTGTACTGACATGAACTCTCATACACAGCACAGACTGTTTTCAACAGATGCAACCAAGCAACTCTGACTTCTCTGAAATAGTTTATCTGGCTTTCAGCGTGTGACAATTTTCAGACACAAATGCACACACCCTCTTATATACATTGAGACATATATAAAAACAGGACAGTGTTAGTTTTAAGGCAGTATGTTCTTTCTTATTTCTGAGTCAATTCAATTACCCCATGCAAGGATAGAATAGAATCTCTGTTGTGCATAGCTCTCACATTACGTGCTGGCTGTGCATCTTATTACACATGAAGGTTATTGTTATTGTAATGTATCTCAGTGGTATACCAAATGTTAGTTTAATGATGTAATTAATATGCTTGGATTTACCATCTGATGTTCTTAGGCACCACTTGTGTTACCATGTGATGCTAGCAATTTCAAACATACTTGGAAACAGCAGTTTTTTTGTTAAGAGAGTTGGCAGAAAAAGATAAAGGATTAATAATATAAGTCACATTTCCTAACAGCATTTTAAAAAAATGTGTGTCAGAAGTATTCAACTGACATGTCAACTCAGAGTGATGCTGCCTCTGAAGCTTGTACAGTATGCATTATTTATATATACACCTGAGCTTTTTCTTCATCACCATTATTATTATTATTATTATTATTATTATTATTATTATTATTACTACTATTATCATTACTACTACTATTGGGTATAATAGGGTTTAGCAGAAACAATTCTTCTAGAGTCTGAACCTTGTAATGAGTAGAGCTCATTTTATGATGGACTGATTTCAGTACTAAAAAATTAACACCTGCTTGATGGACAAATTATGTGCACAAGCGAGAAAATGAGGGGATTTGTTTTGGTTTTTTTCTTTTTTTGGTTTGGTTTGTTTCATTTTTGAGGTGTACTTCTTTCTTCTAGAAAAGATAATGATACACACTTACCCTCGTGTAGCAAGGACGGTGCTTGAAAATTATATTCACTTACATAAACAGAGTAAGAGTCCGAAGCAGATTCCAAATTAGTCTTTATCAACATTATTATTTATCACTTGTTACTTGCTAACCATACTTGCTAACCATAAATGACTTCTTTTATTAGAAAAGTGATTACAAGCCTAATAAAGAAACTGGATGAAGCCTAATGTATATTAATGGTGGGAAGGATTTAGGAATATCCAAGAATACAATAAGAAAAAAAAGTTTAAAAGATTTGTCTCATTCTTTACTCTCCATCAACATTTTACATCTCCATTCTTTACTACATCTGCATTGTGTTTTTCATATCACAGAGCAGATTGTTTATGGTATGATTTCCAGTTTTCTTCTAAGTCATTCTAGAAATGTCCTAAGAGTACTTTTCCATTTTCCATGCAGAAACCACATATTTGCCAAGGAAATAAAAAGACACAGAAATGTTACTACTGTATTTTGAAACACACATATCATAAGAAATTAGAAAAATCAAAGTATTAAAAACATAAATGAAAGGATTTCTTTAAAAAAAAAAAAGAAGAATAAACATAAATACAAAGAATATGGGAAAATTTACACTGAAATGTGCTTGACATAAATAGCCACTACTATGTGTCAAATGTTTCAGTAGACCTTGCACAAAATAAAGCATTCACTTAAAAGTATTGTAATTGGAAAGTATAACAATGAGGATTTTAATTGTCAAATATGAAATTCATGTGGTATTCACACTTTATTATTAGAAAAAACTACCCGTGGAGAATTCAGTTGTTATTCAAAACTGTATAATGAGCTAAGTGTAATCACCAATGAGTAACAGAACATGCACAGTACAAGAAAGACACTATAAATTTCTGGATGCCAAATACATAATAGTGATATTTTTCTCCACTTTCTGTATT
Organism: Rhagologus leucostigma; assembly: GCA_013397725.1. Taxonomy (NCBI): domain Eukaryota; kingdom Metazoa; phylum Chordata; class Aves; order Passeriformes; genus Rhagologus; species Rhagologus leucostigma. The sequence goes on from VZTD01004440.1 coordinate 8,626, forward strand.
CTCCATCATCATGGACTCTGGGACCATAACCGCTTGTCTGGCAGCTGAGTTTCTTTTACCAAATAATACTGAAATGAGATTTCTCAATATTTCAAGTATGGTGTTACTAGAAATACAGAATACATTTAGGACAGAAAGTATCTTTCAGTCTCTGCCACTACTGTTTTGATCTTGAAACCACTCTTGTCTTAAAGTAGAGAGGTACATTAGAAAGCATCACACCACAAGAGGAAGGCAGAACTGGCCTTTTGAACTCTTCCTTCTGGTGAATGTTTTGCCTGTGGATTGGTGCCAGTTGTCACCTCAGATTCATGGTGTGACTAACTTTTTACGGAGCCCTTGGAACAAAGGGCTCCTTAGGTAAAGCATATCTGTAGTGCTGAAGAAACAGATTTCAAGTATTTGGTTTCAATAGCAAACCTCTCCAAGCGACATTTTAGTACCCTTGCTTTCTTCTACCCTCCCCATACTCAACTTCACTAAAAAAATATTTTTTTTAAAAGTTCTAACTCCTGTGAAAAGCCAAACACCTGGAACTCCCAGTAAATTCAGTCCAACTAGCAAGAGGTTACAGCTGCTCATACAGCTCAGCATTTAAGCCAAGACAAAGACTAATGGTGGGAAAGCAGATATATTTCGTTTACATAGCTCATCCAGCAAGCTCCCCACATACTGTGGTTCTTTACTTGTACACTGACTTGAAAAGACCAGCACAATGGAGTGAAGTATCACAGCTTGACCTGCAAACTCATGATAATCAAGGTTTTTAAAGACTTATTTATGTAATATCCAAACACAAGCAAGTTTCTATAACCTTGGTCTGACACAGTCCTGCAAAAACAGCTGTATGAATTCTTAGTTACACAATTGCCTTAAAAGGACAAATTGTTTTAGAAGGCTTCTCTCAGGTCAAGAAACTTTGACATTTCTCCAGTTACACAGAAACAGAGCCTGCATATTAAAGAAAAGGCCTACTCAAAATAGACGTAGAGGGCAAAAGTGTTTTCTTATGAGAAATCAAACATCTTTGTACTTATAAAACATAGCTGTTGAATTGCGTGAGCCCTGTTTAAGTAAAGCAGGTCAACAGCAAGATGGCAAACACATGCACAATAAAATTACAGACCTTCTTCAACTTGCTGAAACAACACTTCAAAAAATTTTAACTAATACATTCTTCTATTAAAGCATCCTTTTTCTCTCAACCTATCTATTTATTCTTTATACAAGTGTTTAATAGCAGTAGATGAATGTAATAATATTCTAGATACTTTTCCTATAGGATATAAGAAATAACAAGAAGAACACTGTTATGGTGATAAGATTTAACATGATAAATTTCCGTTATTTTATGGTTTTTTAGAGTCACCTGTGTAACAATGATAATTCACTAGAGAAAAGGGAGAGGACAATGTATTTCTAATATTAAAGAATACCTAGTATATCAGAATTATTTCCTTCCAGGTACCTTATTTTTGATGCAGAGTGAGAAAGCTACAAAATGAAACCCAAATGCACATTACTACACATAATGTATCTATTTCTCAAGGAGGCACCACGTATAAACCAATAATCTGTAGAAAGGCATGGCAATGAAATTCTATTACAGACCAGGCCAAAAAAAAAAAGTGATTATAAATTTAGGATTTAGTGGTTGTTTTGGGCGCTTTTCCATCTGAAGTTCTCTATTGTTCTTTAACAATCACTCCTTATAGAAGGCAAGGGTTCATGATGGCTTAATCATCCTTGCAGAGAGACAGAGCAGCTGCTGAAACGGTCTAGTTAAAAACTACACATTTTTCCTTGCTGCCTTCTTTGCCTCAGGAGGGAAATAGTCTGCTTTTGTCAGTGTAAATGTAGGCTAGTAGTTGATTATTCCTCTTTATCGCTCCTTCCTTACATGCCAACTCAGCAGTACCATGAGGTGTGCAGTAGGCGAGAAGGAGAGACTTATTTTATTCAGAACATTTTATCCTGTATTACAATACATAAAACTAGCATTAACTGGTAAATTCATTTGGGGACCAATCTTCCCTCTCCCACATGGAAATCAATGCCTGTTTTTCTACTCGCTTCACTAAGAACTAGATTGGATGTTTCATGCTTTGGGAAAGGAAGTTTGAATATATTCTCATAATAAAACACAAATCCCTGAGACCACAATATTCTCAAAGATATGCAAAGTGCTGCTGAGACTCTCAATGTGCTCCAAACCCAGATTTGAGTTTTAATTTATTTATACATGTGCAATGAGACAGGCATCTTTGTGGACATATTTTTTGTCTCTATTTCCTACTTTGCAGTTTTTCTCTTGCCGAGGGTTTCATTGCTCCTTAAAATTAGAGGATTATTGTAAAAAAATGGAACAAGAATTCAGTAGCATAAAAGTTTCTGTAACCTGTATGTTTGAAAAGCGGTTCAACACTTATTTTGTAGGTGGACAATTTTATAAAAAGAAAAAAACACTGATATTCTTCCTTGCAAAATACTTTACTAAAGAGTCACTGAATAGACATGTAATCTAATGCCAAAGTTTTTGATACTGGTAAAAGAAGTTAAGTGATGTAACTAACACCATAGGAAATAAAATTCTGACGTATTAACACTAGTGGTAAATTTTTGCAGTTGCACAAGATGAGCTGGGGAAGAAGGAAACTGAGGACAGATGAACATCACAGTAAGCCCACAGGCTTCGTCCTGAATGAATTTTCTTTAGATTTTGCTGTGATACTGGATTTTTTTGCTTTTTACTCTGTTAATGGAGGAGATCAGAAATAAAAGAAAAGAAACATGCACGACAATCTATTGGTGGCGGCCATTAAGGGAATTACCTTGCCCATTGAATACCATTTAGCTTGGAATCAGATCCACTACTATTAATTTCTACCTTTTTAATGCACACTTTAGCTAGCACATGACCCATACTGTGTAACAGCAGTTACACCCCAGGGACTAGAGATTAACAGCATGCGCTACGAGTGGTTTATTTTACAATTACCGTGAAATAAAAGCTGATGGAAATGAGCTGGTGAATTACTCTGCCAGCAGAATCAACAATATTTTTCTCATAATGTAAAAAGCTCACTTCTTCTGTCTTGATTTTTTTCTTCCTAATATTGGTTTCATAGAAGAACACAATAGTTAGGGGAAATTTGGGGGAGGGGAAAAATAGAAAAGCATGGTGTTACACAAAATCCTGACATTTTCATTGTGTGCTGCAGTTCATCTGAATAAATTTTACCAGCTGAATCTCTGTGTCACAGTTAATTAAAACACAATTTGGGTATATAAAGCAACAGTCAAATGAAATGAAAATTATTTTTCCATAAACTCCAGTCAGTTAGCTTTTCCTTCTTATTAAAGGAACATTAATTCAGCTGCTACACACATATATTTTTGGAGTGCTAGGGAAGAAAAGTAATCTCGCAGGAGGGTATCAAAGTGGCTTGTTGTTTAGCAGCCGATAACGAACGAAAAGGACTGCACCAAAAAAGTTGTCTCCACAGCTTTTCTATTAAGCAGTAAATTCATTTCAATTTAAAAAAGAAGGCTGATGTAAAACAGTATATATTGTTAATGAGCAGGTAGGAAGCATGTGTGTTCTCACCTTTAGGGACAAACTGCACCAAACTGCATTGGTAACCAGGCATGCAAGGAGGTTTTCCCCTTCCCAGCATGCTTCCCTCCACAAGGAACTTATATCACAAATAAATCTCATCACCTACTTCTTCTTTAGTGATAAAACATACTGAATTTGGCCTTTAAAGCTGCATCTTCTTAAAAGGAGTAATGGAAGAGTAATGCAGAAAAGTAGTATCCAAGTTAGGCATCTAGAGAAGGAGTAAACATGCCAGTGAGTCATAAATACACTTTGTCTACAATTAACTGTATGTTTTACCCCTTTACTGAGATTTCTTTTTTCCTTTTTCACTCTTTTCTGCATTTTACTTCAAGCAAATCATTGCTCATCTTTGGTATTGCTCCAGGTTTCAGAGAAATTTTGAATTTTTGCTTCTCTGTTTGTCTGTAACACACAGGAGTTACTGCTAAGAGGTACAGCTGACTGCCTGGCCTGATATTTTAGCACCCCAGCAGCCATGAGTGCCTTACTCAACTGCATCAGATAATGATATGTGGCATGATTTACATGTGCAGAATTGAGAATTCATTGTGAACCTATTTATAATTACAACACAGTTGAAAGAGAAAGACAATTTAATAGGTACTAAAAAGATCCTTGACGAGGCACAGAGACGTGACTCCACATGCTTATTTGTATTTGGAAATTAGTTTTTATCCGTAATTTTGTGTGTAAGAAGTATACTCTATCTTAGTCCTTTCCTCATCACAGAGGACCTAAGAAAATTTTGCTGATACCTTTAGTTGTTAGAATGGAGTCAATGTACAAAGAGATGCTGAAACAAACTAATAAGAAAAGAGATGTGGACAACTTTTTAGAGACCATTGCTGGTGATCTCCAAAGGCCTTTTAAGAAACACAGCTACAGCTTTTCTATCACTATTCCTGATCATTAAAAGAAATTTTTTGATGCCATAATTCAAAACAACCAATCTCTCTTTCCCCAAAAGCAGCATTTCCCGAGCAGCTCACCCTACAAAACATGTTTAATATTACCCTGTGGAACTTAGCTTTGTATTCATGAGACTGCTAAATTTTCTTATATAACAATTTCATCTTCCTGCAAAATACTGAGTTGCTCAGAGAATGAAAGTCAAACTGTAATTTATTCCACTGATCATCTGAATTCACTACAGTGTGGACAAGAGCTTATCAGAGTCTGGCACTAAGAGTGACTAACTGTTAATAAATCTTCATAAGGAATTGAAAAAAAAAAACCAAAATGGAATTAACACTTCAAGGTGAACACATAAGCTATTTTTTATTAGTTTTACACAAATGATCATTCTGTCCCCAAATGGCTCAGCTTCATGTGGCATTTACTGGTGAATAGGCATTTAATTATATTTGAGGTGTTTCCTTTGTCTGTTACTTCAGAATGCCTGTACAAGAAAATCCCTCTATAGGTGCTTATAGAAATCTTAAACTAGGATAATGCAGGTTTTTCTTTTAGCCCATGGGTTTACACAGTGGGATCTCAAATGCTATGATGTGAGCTTGGCATATAAGATAGCTGGTACAGATAAAAAGTCAGATTTCAACACCACTGACTCCAGTCTGCTGTAATGAGGACAGGTGCATGTGATAAACAAAGAGAAAGATAGATCAAGGTCTCAATGATGAAACAAAAGTGATGGGTAAGAATGCATTTTCCTGACTACTATGGTCCTTGATATAATAGAGGCACAGAAAAGCTCAAACCACAGACCATTAATAACCAAAAAACATGTGATTTCTTTTCTACAGAAATCAGGGGTTTAAACTGAAGAGGATGGTGGCAGTGAAATAATAAGCAAAGTAAACAATAAAAAGAATGTAGCATCTGAGTACACCACGGAGTCTTGATAAAACACAACACAGTCATTTTGCTGTTTGCCTGTTTCTCACTATGTTCTGCTTGCATACATCTGAATGTCATTATTTAATTTCAACAATGCCGTGGGGACGTGGATAAACACAAACAGGGTCATGCTAATTTTATTCTTTACCAGCACTGACAAGGTAAATCTAAGCTTACTCATGTTGCTTCTTAGATGGTGCATTTCCAAACCAGTGTGGCTTTGCTACAAAAAGACATATATTTCTACTACAGGCAGTTCATACCAACTTTTCTAAGTGATTGAGGCAATAGTCCTTCCGGAGAAATTCTGAAAACTCAGGCAAACTGGAGGTCATAACAAAAGAAATAAAATGTTTAAAATGTATGATAACAGTAATGCTTGCCAGGTGTCCAGTTATCCTTTCTCACACTGAAGTGCACAAGATGAAATGCAAGATGATACTCTGTAAGTGAAGAGGGGACAGGGCAGGAAAGAACCCACAAACATTTTAATGCACTGTCTGCAGGCAAGAAGACACTTAAACTTGTATGGTTTGCAATTCTGAAGAACACTTTAGGAATTGAAGCTCAGTGGCTTCCACCAAATTTAATGAAAAGGGCTCTTATTGCAATAAAGATGAAATTTTTAACCACGAAGTATAAAAATGCGTATAACTGGGGAAAAGGAGTTAAATTATTAAATCCCCCTAAAAAAAATGAATTTGGGGAAGAGAGCATCATATGTTACAGCAAACACAACCGGGCAAGGCATATTCCAGAGGGAAAAACAGCTAAAACATAAAATATTACAGGTTTCACAGTTTCATTTACTATTGACTCAATTTTATGCTCAGTTATTTAATGCCAGTATTGATAAAAGTTGTCAAATCCCAATTTTAGAACTGTGATAGTCACAAGCCACATATAAGAGGGATATATATAACTGATGCTTCTTTACACAACACACTCAACTCTGATATTAATGGCTGAAACTATAGCCCCCTTCTCCTTTTCTGGCATTCAATTATTGATGCATTTGTACTTAGGCAAGAAAGATTTTATGATGTGGTAGACTTATTGGGTGCGAAGCATAAATAAATGTCACGTTGATGTTGTCCACAGTCAAGAAATGTAATATCATTTACAAAGTAAAGCATCTGAAAGTGAAATTTTAAAAAATATTCATAGGTGACACAATCACCTCTAAAATGTTACTGAAGGCTCACACATTGGTCAGCTTCTGTAGGCAGCTGAGGAGCAAAGAAATCCTCAGATCTGTTGTGCCACAAAGATCCTTAAGATTAAATCCTTGTGGATGTAAATGAGGTATAAAAACAATTGCATGGTGGAGCCCTGAACACATCCATTCTTCACTTCTCTGTTTATAGGCAGTACTATTCATTAGTGACAAATGCCCAAGTGGTCACCCCTTAGAATCTCCTTGCCCATGAGAATTTCAGTATTAGAAGTATACAATCGTACCAAATCATGACACGTTTATAGGTACTTAAAAAAATCCAGAAAACATGGGGTTTCCTTTTACCTGGAAAGACATACACTGCACAGACATTCTACAGTTGCATTTGTACGGGAATTGATTTTGTGGGAAACAGCTAAAAGGTGTTTCTCAGGAAGCTGTATGTTGTGCAAGATATACTTGCACAACATATATACCTGTTTTATACTTACTCTACTTTAAATATCAGAACACAAACTTAACTTTTAAGAGTAAAGGATGTCACAAAAGCTTTTTAGTTAGCAATTAGGAGGTTTATAGTGAATAACATAAAGTACACAAAAGCAACGTTACAGCTATAGAAATATCCTGTCAAAGTAATTTACACAGATCTGGTGTTAAAGATAACCTATTCCGTAAGTCAAAATACCAAAATGTGCAAATTTCACACTTACCTCATATTAAAACCTATTCTGATTTACAAGATTACATTTTTAACACATAAACTATGAATAATTGTAGAATTCATGTAGTCCAAGATAAGTGTATATTACACATCTTTTAACTGAATATTTTATAAACGCGTCTTGTGGTTTTGATTTAAAGATGCAACTGGAATATAATGAATATTTAAATTTAAGTGTTGCAGCAATCCGTATACAAACCTGTTTCATGTTTGCAACTTTTGCATGACATATGCCCTCAGGTAAGTTTTGAGAACCAAATGAGGGTGACTTTCATTCTAGACCACCCATTATGTTCACGTGACCAGTACAAAGCAAGGGTTGAACCAAGCACATCCAGCACCCAAATCTCCATAGCACAGACACTTCTCTTACATGATTGCTGTAACAAGCAGTATATAAAATATTCTGCAATAAAAAAAAAAAAAAAAAAAAGCCAAACAAAAAAATCCCAAACAAATGGGATGGATCAGATTCTCCTAAAAACACAGATAAATTTAACTTTTCATCCTGGAATAAACTGAGATGAAAATTTCCTGCGGCTAACAAAGCATTGGAACAGGATTAATTTTAACTGACTTCAGTAAACTGAGACTAGATTTCCTTGGGATCCCATAGACCTAAAGCTTGCTTTTGATGATCCAGAACCAATGGCAGAGATTAATTACAGTTCTTTGACACAATGTACATTTTAGACATCTGATGAAAGCAATGTTCTCCCTGCCACAAGCAAATGGGCTTGTTAAACTTGCATAGCACAATAGCCCTAAATTAAACGGCATCATTAAACTTGTTGTTACAGCACACGAGTTGGAGAGGAAAACAATCACTCATGTACTTGCAGAAACATTGAGGTTCTATTCCATAATAAATCACCTTCTGGAAAGAAACAGTCAGGCAGTGTTCTTCACAAAGAAATGATAATTTAAAAAAAAAAAAAAAAACAAAACATTAAAATTGTTCGAAATATCCTTATTTTCACCAAAAGTTTATTTAGGAAAAACAAATAAATAACAAAAATTAAAACCAACAAAGCTAAGCAAAAAAACCCAAACCAAACCAAACCCACAGACACACACACAAAAAAAAAAAATCTTTAGTAGACTTTGAAATTTAACATCTTTTCCAACAACACCATAATTCTTTCTTCAAAACATCTACTTTGGCTTCTGGAGGAGCTTTCTCTGAAAGACAGTGGTGATGTTGTTTGCATGCAAAAACCCTGAAGGCAAGTCAAATTAAAACTTGCTTTCAAACAACCCTTACCAGGAACCTATCCTGCTAAAAGGTGGTTATACATTTCGTGTCTGCAGCAAAGTTTTGCCCCAACATCCCCATCAAAGAAATTTTTCTTTAGATTAAGAAATTGTAGGGGAAAAACCCACTGCTATCATAAAACTAACAGACCTTGCACCATCAATGTATATCTACCAACAGAAACATCACAAGCAAGTTTTTCTTGTTATATGATCATCATCCTTCTTTTCTCTCTTGCCTCTGTTTTTCATCTAATTTTAGGTTCTGCAATAATTTTCTGAATGTTTTCAGGAACTTTTTTGGACTCTTATTTCTGTAAGTTTCGTGGGACCTCTAAATACTTTAACTTTCCAAAGTCCAGGCTTCTTTATTTAGATGATTTCTCTGAAGGACAGGGAACCTGAGAGATTACACACAGTAAAACTGTCCCTAAGGGAAATTTATCATGGTTTAAGGAATTACTTTTTCCATTTCTTCAACCAAATTTTGATATGGTGGGCCAAGGAGAAAGAATTCCAAGCATTAGAATGGAGTTCAGACCTGTAAATTCACGCCTGGGAATGTGTGAATTCCATCTGGGACAGAGATTTCCAAAACTTATGGAAATAGTCTTATCCTTTTGTGGCGTAGTTTCACACTTGTGAAAAACAATATTCCTCCCAAGAGTTTTGTCTCTGATTTCTCTGTAAACTTGCTGGGACATGGCCAGCTATTTTGGTGAAGCACCAAGCACACAGTAGAATGAATTTTAATTTAGCACCAGTTTGCAGGAAAAAAATTAATACTGCCGCAGTACTTTAAATAAAATGCAAGTTAAGCTCATAGACAAGTCCTCAAACTGTTGGAAAATATTAATTGAAATTTCAATTTTTCCAATATTCTTCTCTACCTGAAGATAATTAGATTTAAGGAGCATTGAATTTTAAGCTCAGCAGTAATGCCACTGCCTTTTACTAGCCCTTTTGAAAGATGTAACATTAGGTTGCTGTATTTTTCTCAGCTTTTCATGAATTTCCGTCTTAGTGCTCACAGTATATTAAGGTCTACCATGGCTGAAATTTCAGGAGCAGCTATAGTTCCTCACATGGATCAAATCCATTTTATAACTCTCATTATTACATGATTACCACAATATGTAAATTTGTAATTAGCTTCATGGACCTGGTTAAGGAGCATAGGTCCTTCAACTATCCATAGGAAGAAAACAATACCACCAGTGTCAACTCTGACACCTGAATTAAGTGGTAATTTCTAAATCTGGGTATTGTAAGCACTTCCCTGAAGATACTGCCTCTCTGCACTGACTGGGCAGCAAAAAAACCTGTTGCATCACAGCTGTGTCTATACTTACAGAGAGTCTTTCTCTCATCGTAGATGTATGTGAAAGATTTCAAACTTCCATGAAATCATTGACCAATTCATCAGAAAGTCAAAAGAAAACTGTAATATAGACTAAAAAAAAATTTATACTGTCTATCTGGAAAAAATCCCAGAAAAATAAAGTTACTTGGCTTCCAATATACTTTATATGAAAGAAATATGAAAGGTATAACAAATGTAGGAAAGTGTACTTCCAGTTTTTTCCAAGAAACATGATTACATGCATTTTGAAGGTTTTCATAAAGGCTGTTGCAAGTGCAGCACTTTTCAAGAATCAAATCACTTTAAGCACCTTAGTCTTATCCTGTTTGTCTTCGATTTGGGTTTTTTTCTTCAAGTTACTTTGACAAATAATACAGCAGCTAGATAAACAGACCTTCATTTGTCGTAGACCTGTACAGCTGTTCACAAGCCCTGGAAGAGAAGAAAAGATCATCAGCGTACATCCTTTTGGAAAAAAAAAAAGCACTACATTTTCATCATTGAAATGTTTCCCAGGGACTCAGGAGAGGCTCAAACCAACCATATTTTTCCCCTCTCAGCTCAGAACACCCATGGCCTTCACACAGCCGAGCTTTTGTTAACATAATCAAGCACAAAAAAAAAAGGTAGTGTAGTTTTCTTTTCAGGGTGTTGATTTATTGTTCATGCAAAGAAAATATGGCCTTGGTATTTGAAGATCATGACAGAGACAAATCTGAGGCAGTATTTCATATGGCTGCAAAAGGACAAACAAGGATTCATGTTTTAGGGAACATGACAAGTGTATAGGCCTACAACACAAAAATCCTATGGAGCTTGTAATATGAATTTTAGCATACTGCATGCAGCACAGTGACAGATGATGAGAACATATAACTAAAAGCATGAAAGTAATCTCATTCTAAGGGAAAAACAAATATCTGCCTTGTATAAGTTTTTAAGTTTTGTTCCTAATATGTCTATTCAATAAACTTAACGAGGTAGCTTGTTGAAAAACATGATACTTGACTCCTACAGACTGCTCTTTGCAGTACTGCACTTAAATTCAGTGGCATGCTACTGGTCTAAATTAACTGTTTACTCATTCATGTGTGCAGCTGTAAAGTGAAATTATAACCTTCTGTTCGGTTCTAAGAGTTATTTCTAAGACATTTTGTTTGTTACCTGATTTCCCAGTTGCTGAAGAGCCCATGATTTCAGAATTCTGTTTCATTTGGTATTACCTGGCCCATGCTGTAAAATTCTAGGATGGTTTTCAGGCACAAAAAAACCCCACAAAGCTACTGAAGAAGTCTTTTCTCTCTCACGCCAGTGCCATTCCGTCACCCAGTGACAACAGATGAGATGCAGCCTGAAATGTATTTCCGTTTCCTCATCTCTTTTGTTCTGAGGCTCAAGCGGAGAGTCACCTGGTGTGGTGACCCACAGTCACCAGTTGCAGTTTAGGGAGAACTCAGACTGGGCTTACCCAAAGATCTGTCACTGATGAAAGTTTCTCTGCCTTGAGGAGCAACCTTGAGAGGCATCCCAGCTCCAGGGGAGACCACCATACAGCCACACTGACCAGAAAGGATAGCTCAAAGAAGGCTCACTTCGGTCATTTTATTTATGGGGTAAAGTGTCTGGCTCATGGTCAAATTGCAGACAGTGGGAAGGGTGTACATAAAACTCACTGTACCCACAAACTTCTTTGTTTCTTGATAAAGGAATCTTGGAAAAACCACCCCTTAACTGTACGATTGGTGTTCTAATCTCATATGCCTTGGTGTTCATAACGTCGCTGTGCTCTTCTTTAGGTTTCTTTGAGGCTTTCTTGGCCCAGCTGCCACTCAGGACTGTACCACCTTCGGAGCCTGTACCAGCTATTGTGAGTTTAATTAAGGAGTGGAGCCCACAAGTCACACACCACCCCACAAATACAGGTAATCTACTTTATTGATTCATAAAGGCATAGTACAGTTACCTCTTGCCTCTATACCATAAATATGTGACAGATCAGTGGTAAGAGTCCAATTATTTGATAAACTGTTTAGTTTAAGTACCAAAATTAATGTTAATTATATCCTATGTTTGCACACTTGCAGATCCAAAGTAAGCAAATAGCTCTTAGTATAAAATATTACTATTAATTATATTGTAGGGGAATTCATCATAATGAATAAGGAGCATTTGCTTCATGATTTACCAGACGTTTGCATATAAAATTATTTTAAGTAATAAGCATAATGTTAGAGCTAACAAAATCACAATTGGATGAAGCATTAGAGTAGAGATGAAGCATCAAAGTTCCTGTTGCTGTTGTCCCACCAGTTATGCTCTCCCTCCCTTTTCAGTCTTTCTAGGACATGGTGTATCTTCATTTTGTGAAGATAGATGTTAATCAGGATACTTTGCTGTTCTGGATTCTTCCTAGCAGTGTACTCAAGTGATCATATCATAAGTATTCTTACAAATGTTAAGTCTCATTCCAGCTGGGGTAGGGAGGAACATTTGCAACAATCTATAGTTAGACTGTATCTATTGGTAGATTGTGATAGCAGCTTAATAGTTATAGTCACATCCCACAATTTCAGTAGGATTGCAATTACGGATATTTCAGTGATTACATGTTTCTACAGCGGTTCTACCTCTAAATATAGAATCACAAAAGGTTTTCATGTAAATACATCCATTTCCAAGATATAAAACTACAGTTTCAGGGGTTTCATCAGAATGTATTTTAAAGTGGCAAATACATAGTTCAGGATCAAGACAAAGGTCTTGGGACTTAATGGTACTATTTTCACAAATAAATCCCTGTTGATCACATTTAACCCCTGCATCAACACCAACAGATTGCCATTTGTTCCCATTTAGTTGGGCCTATAATCTATGTCTTAATGGATAGAGGACATTTCTACAGTGATTTTATCCCAGAACAATTATAGGGTATATGCTGTATACTGAAGCATTGTGTATTGTCAAAACATCTTTCTTTGATAATTTTGGGCAGGACGAGGTTTGTCCGTGTATCCAGGTGTACTAGTTTGAAAATAAACTAGTGAGAGACTCCAAGTCAGAAATACAATTTAATAGGAAAAAAAAAAAAAGCAATAGTACAAAAAAACAACCCACTGACAAAGTGAGAGTACAACCTAACCCCCCTGATGGTCAGGGGGTTGGTAGCAGTCCAAATAAATGGTGGCTGCAGTCCTCCTGGAGTGATGGTTCTGTTGAAGCAGTGATCCTGTAGAAGGGTCTGGTCTTCCTCTGGGAATCCAGTGGAAAAGGCTGCTGTGCTCTTCCAAACCCCAGATTATATCCAGGTGGGAATGCTTGGCTACTTCCCCCTGGGCGGAGCATCTGACAATGGGATGGTGAGTCACGAGGTAAGGCATTGTTGGGCCCGTTAACAGGAGATAGTCCAGGAGCGACTTATCTATGAGTCATGAGGCAAGGCATTGTTGGGCCCATTAACAGGAGATAGTCCGGAGGGAGGAGGCAGGGAACATTGCTACACCTGGTTTCAACAGCTCATGAGGATGGTAATAGAATACACTGTAACCCAGAACACCAGGCTAACCATCCTGTGTAACATGCATTCAGCAATGACGAGCAGGTAGATTTAACTGCAGAGATATTGATTAGCATTGATAGTGGTGGAAAGATTTCAATTTCTCCCATCAGAGTGTGTTCCAACACTCCTGGTGCACCTAATATGAGCTTTATATTATGGCCACTCTAGGGTTCTCTGATCACTGGTTCGGAGATGCAGTTTTGTCAGGGTTTGTACTAATGCAAACACAGCATTTTTCCTGCCATCCTGTAGGGTGTTGCAAGGGAAAATAAAGACTTTTTTGTAGGGGACAGTCCTAGCAGGTCACCCTATTAGAAAGAAGAAAAAGTCCACTTATGCTGACCACATCCTCTCCACTTCAATCATCTGTTTGAAACATCAGCTACGTCTTACAATCCTCTGGATTGACATTTTCTTTCACAATTTTTCCTTATGACTTTTTAAATCTGTTTATAGGCTTTTATTTAGCAATTAATTCCACACTTCAGTAGCAACACTCCAGTTTATTTTTTATTGCATGTAGAGTAACTTCACTGGATGTTGCATATACGTTTGTCCTGGGTTACAGTGTGTTCTATTACCATCCTCATGAGCTGTTGAAACCAGGTGTAGCAATGTTCCCTGCCTCCTCCCTCCGGACTATCTCCTGTTAACGGGCCCAACAATGCCTTACCTTGTGACTCACCATCCCATTGTGAGATGCTCCGCCCAGGGGGAAGTAGCCAAGCATTCCCACCTGGATATAATCTGGGGTTTGGAAGAGCACAGCAGCCTTTTCCACTGGATTCCCAGAGGAAGACCAGACCCTTCTACAGGATCACTGCTTCAACAGAACTATCACTCCAGGAGGACTGCAGCCACCATTTAATCAGACTGCTACCGACCCCCTGACCATCAGGGGGGTCAGGTTGTACTCTCACTTTGTCAGTGGGTTGTTTTTTTGTACTATTGCATTTTTTTTTTCCTATTAAATTGTATTTCTGACTTGGAGTCTCTCACTAATTTGTTTTCAAACTAGTACAACGTTGTAATGAAAAACAGTGAACAATAACTACCTATTCGCTCTGACCATACAATTTATGATTGCATGGACATCTATCAAAATCACCTGCAGTCATGTCTTTTCAGTGAGAAGACTTAGACTGTTTTCCTTTCTCTGTAAAGTGACTATCTGATTACTTTTGATCATTCTCATTTCATTCTCTACTGCCCCTAGTTCCATTAAAACCTGTCTAAGACTGGATTTCTTGTAGTGTGCTCATTTTAAAATGTCTGCAGACTATGGGCCAGTTGTATGATGTTTTCTTCTCTATTTCTGTTCTGCTCTAAACATCTTATGTGCCTTTCTCACTGCTGTGAAGAACTAAGATGAGTGTTTCAGAGTGCCATTCACAGTCACTTCAAATATTGACTCAGGAATCAGCCACCACTATTTTCAAGACAATTAATTGTGCCTACAGTTGAGATTGTCTTGGCATCTGCGCTGCTTCATATTTATTGAGGTTAGATATTAGCTGGCACTTCATTACTCACTTGGTTATTGACAGTCTTTTGCAGCTCTTCCCTAACTTGAGTAGAGTTGTAATGTCGAAGCCTTGCCTTCTCATTGTTTACCCCATTTCTAGATGTTTTCTGAAGATAAGCGTCAAATGGGATTGTTGCCTGCAGAGGCAACCGAGGAATACCACTGACAGCATACATTCACAGTAAAAACCTACCACTGGTTTCCTTATTTTAACTCAGTAATTAATCACCATTTTTCTGCAAATCCAGTGTTCTGTCAGCCAGCTGCCCTCATCTGTGTTTGCTGGTGTGACTTAAAGCACACTAGCAGAAATGCAAGACATGACTTGCCACGTTTATTTCCCAGCTGACTAACTAAATCTATTCTTTCTTATAGTTTCTGCCAATATGACTGATATAGAAGTAAGATACAATGGCCTGTAGATCCCCAGATAGCCTTTGAAGCCCTTTTTGAAAACTTTTTCTCATTTGCTTCCCTACTCTCTTCAGGATTCAAGCAACAGGTTTTATATCATAAAGTTGGTAATGACTCCCTCTAGATCCCTTGGGTGAAACCTTTTGCTCTGAAAATTCATTACAGTCATATTTTGCTCTAAAATCTTTTCCAGTAATGTACCTATTTAAGACTAATGGACACAAATATAAAGAAAAGATTTAGATTTTATCACTATTAACCTGAATGGTCATTTTTATATGCCAGCCATCTATCAGCCCTGTGGAGTAAAGCGCTGGCTTCCGGTTTCTGGTATGTTTGAAAACATTTTTATTATGTATTTTCATGCCTAGAGCAATTTAAGTATTCAAAAATCTTCACTACCAGCCTGATTAAATGTGATTTCAAATATAACTCTCTATAATTAGTATTCCTTCCATTGTCTATGGGCACGATTTTCAATTTTCTGAAAAAAAAAGACTTCTTGCTTTTTATGATAGTTTTACTCTGCTTCTACACCTATGACACTATAAAGCAGCTATATCAAAACATGACAGCAAACCAACCCCCACCCCCCCACCCCAAAGATTAGATCAAAACTTGTGGTCTTTTCAAATAGTATAAATAATTTCCAAATATTTGTGAGATTATACTTCCCAATATATTTGTAAGATTCAAATTCAGTTGTCTACCTTTGGTCCAAAAGCAGACATTCAAACACCAATTCAAGCTGTACTTTAACAAAAATCAGACACAAACTTGAGAATTTCTGGGGTGAAATTAATTTATCCAAAACAACACATAGTCAGAATTTATATGCATCCGGCAAAAAAATTTGAGAAATAAATAGAAATGGGTAAGATCCCTTTTCTTTTTAAGATCTTAAAAAATCATTTCACTTGCCATAGGGAGTCTTATAACTTGGATTATGCAGCAGATCCAGGTGACAGGCAATCAAAATGTCAGCTACTGCGGAAGAAAATAAATAAGATGTAGTTTTTATCTTGACACCTTTTAGAATTCTAACATCTAATGTAATTTTGTACTGTTCTGGGACAGTAATTACAGAGAAGACAAATAATAAATGCATGCTAATGTGGTAAAGCAACGAGAGCTGTGCCCTTCCCTACGCTATCCAAGGGGTATAGCACGGAAGAAGGTACACATAGTAAGAACTATCAGAAAAATGTGTCAGGACTTAAAACAGTAAAATGTATGGATGTGTTTTATACACGCTGCAGCGTTGCTACAAGCTCGTTATTTATTCGAAGTTTTCTCATGGAGGTGGAACGCTGACTGAACAACAACCTCTGTTCAGCTGAGCCGTCTGACCATGTACCTTCAGTCAATTTTATTTATAAGCATGCCAGACAATAAATGTACACTCAGTATCCTATGTTTTCACGAAAGAAACATTCAGATGTATATGTAAGAGTCAATACATAGCAGTGATCAAAAGCAATATATTATTTATGTTATTTATTAGATTTATAACAACCAAAATCGGGGAAAACAAATAGACTTACAGTTATTATACACAACTGTATTTCAAGACATGTAACTCACTATTCTCCACCTAAAGTCAGCGACCTAATTTAAAGTGATTTCCATAAGGATTCTTAAAAGTAAGAAACAGCAAAGTCTTGAAAAACTGAAACATAAGCTATTTCACATACGAAACTAATTTCATAGCCAAATAATAGGGAAAAAAACCAAACACATAATTCAAAGAAAAGAAAAATCTGAGAAGATTGTGCCACTTTGTTGTGCTTCTATACACTGAAGTTCTGGTCTACATAGTATTCAGGGAATACATTTCAGAGAGCATTTTTCTAGTTGAAATACCTCCTATGTCATGGAGCCTTACTTAATAAGCAGTCTACACAAGGTAAATGCGACAGACCTCACATTAATGACAGATAATATGAACAAACACCTCTGTCTTATCATTTCCATAAATCCAGCTCAACCAAAAACTGTTCTTTCCATTCAATACCTCAATTCAATTTGTCCTAACCTGCTGTGCCGGTTTGGCCAAAATCTAGTAATATAGCCCCTGAGAGAAAACCAGGTTACAACCACCCTTCCCCCCACAGGGTTCGGGAAAAAAGGAAATTTTTCCTCAAAGGAAAGTGAAAGAGATAAAAACTATTTATTTTAACAAACACACAGGACAAGGATAATGATGCTGAATAATGAATTAAAACCCCCGCTATTGAGAGAAACCTGGGAAGATTTCAGAGTCCTTCTGTAGGTGTGGTCTCTCTCCTTCTCGGAGCTGGTCGGTGAGGGCGTGGGCCCACCCCTGGGCCTCGGGGAGAAAATTCTCCTGATGTGTTCTGATGTTGTTGAAACAGTTCAGAAGAGAAGAAGGGTAAAAAAACCAAAGCCCAGGAAACAAAATTCAGCTCTCCATCTCACGCCAAGAGGGAAAAAAAACAACAGCTGGCTGAAGAAAAAGCAAGCAGGGTGCTCCCTTCGTGCCTTTCCGCAGTCAGACAAACACTGAGGAGTGTAATCTCTGTGTCCTTGAGAAGCTGCTTTGGAAAGTTCGTCAGTTGTTTTTTTTCCCTCAAGCTCAGTTTAAAGGCACAGAAAAGGCACAAAGGCACAATATTACTTTTTGGGCATAGAGCATGATAGGGGATACACACGATAGAGTCACCCCAAGATACCTGCATGCCCTATACAGTGAAAACTCTCCCTGCTGTACAGAGTCATCCTTCCTGCCTCGCCTGTCCCTTCTGAAGAGTTCATAACTATCCATTGCAGAGCTCCAGCCACGGAAGTCATCACATCGTGTTTCCATGATGGCAGCTACACCACAGCTTTACTGCTGCACAATAGCTTCCAGCTTCTTCTGTTTGTTACCTTACCATGTGCACTGATGTAGCACCTCAGCTGGGAAATGTGAGTATTTAGAGGAGTTCTACTCTTTCCAATGATATTTCAATATTTAACAGTCACAGTTTACCTTGAATTCAATAGTACCACAGTACTTAACAGACTGGGGACTCAGGTGCAGAGCCAGATTGATAGAGAATTATAAATAACCTCTTAAACATGAATCAGTCTCTAATAAACCCAGCTCACTCCAGAAAAGAGTACTTTGGAGTATTTGCAGCAGAGAATGCAAGATTTGTCCAGAAGGGAATGAAAGAACAAGGAAATTATAGCCTATGCCGAAAGCAGCTCCTTGGAGATATGAATACCTGATACCTGTCCACACACCAAGGACTACTGATGCATCTTAAATTAAATTGCCAGAAGAGCTGTCTTTGTCTCTTATAAATCAGGATGTTTATGCAGCTTTCCAGTCCAAGGTACCTAATGCTACCTGAAGAGTAGTAACACTCACAATCCATTATTTTAATTCTTAATTTACTTGTATGACTATACTGTAACACCATAGAGAGATCCTGAACTGGAATGAAATTCGTTTCTGTAGAGAGTGAAATCTGACTGCAAATCCAAGATCAGTATTTCAGTGACTTCCTATCTCAAGGCAGCAAAAAGAGATTTCAGGGCTCATGGACCTTTTTACAACCTTTGCCTTTAGGCAGAAAATCCTTAGGAGTTACATGTTCAATTCTGAAAACTACTTTGCAGCCAACAATAAGTATTTCTCCGTGAGTCAACTGCTAACACATTCAGATAAGCACAGCAAACAAGAATATATCTAGAAGAAAAGCCTTCTCACTGCCAGCAAAGGTTACATTTGCAGTGTCTACTGCAAACCGATACAATCTTGTTCTTGCTCAAATGCTGGGCAGAAAAAGTCTTGATCTGTCTAGGTGCAGCCTGAAAAGAAAAAAAACTAAATGTCTGCATTCGTATGATGTCAAGCCCAAAGTAATCATTAAAATATCCTGCTGATATGTAGGAGCTTTTAGTGGATCTAATTTAGCACTACATTAGCACTTCTTTGCATATTCCTACCCTTAGCAATTTTGACTACTATGGATCCCAGGAGACTATCAGTCTCTGCTGAGCGGCAAACCACTGTTCAGTTAAAGTCAGGTGGTGCTCTGGGCCTCCATCATCACACATTTCCACAAAATATATATATATTATCCTAAAGAAAGGATAAAATACATTTTAATAATTCTTTACTACAGAAAAGCTAGTTTCTAATAGATAGCATTCAAAGGAAGAGTTCTGGAAAGAGATTAAGGTTAAAGGAAAAAATGAACTGTAGTTTCTAACACCACTCCCCCACCTACTCTGTATAGACAATTTTTGCAGGTCACTCTTGAAAAGAGGATTGTATATGGGTAGGATACAGGAACTTTGGCGTTCACCCTTATGGCTCAGGCATTTTTCTCCCTGCAGTGAGGTCCAAAGTACAGAGCTGCTTCTGGATGAATAACAAAGAGTGCCAAAAATTTTACTGCCATCTAACTATTAACTTTTCTGTCAATCAAAACACTAAAATAAAAGAGCAAGACACTAGGTAAATAAAAGCTTATATATGAAGATCCCTTTAAAATCAAAACCATATGTGTTTGGTGCCATTTCAGATATATCAGTATAATTTTATAAGCCTTCAAATACCAACCAGAAAAGCACTCTTCTTCATAGTTCTCATGTCTCATATGTAATCCCTGTACTGTTGTCTCAGAAAACTGTGACATCTTAAATGGTAGTAGGCATCATTTAAGGGCATTACTTATACAGAGACACTTTAAGAAAATTTTATCTTCCTACCCTAAAGCCTAGAAAACTCCTGCTTGAAGCAATCTCTATTCTATTTCTCCCGAATAATCCACGTCTATTTCTTTACACAACAAATATATTAGGGGAGAAACGGTGATTACTGAAATGGGACAAAGTTACAAATAAAAGCACGCTCTTTGCCTTTTGAACTTCACTAAACTACCATTGCAAAAGACTTGAAGAGTAATGAAACAAATTTCAGTTAACCATCTTAACCCGACTAATCACCCTTTCCCTGTCACAGCTCTCATGGTTGAAAGTCTTTTATATCAAATCCATTCACTTCTTAAAAGATTCAGTATGTCAGTCAATTAAACATTTCAAAAATAGCATATGAGCTAAAATTAAAGCTGTCTGAAGCACTTAAACAATGCTGTATAGAGTGGCTAACTTACAGAAGCTGCCAGAGAGTCATGAGGAAATTTCCACACTAGCACCAGACAAAAGTGAGATGTGCAAGAATAGGTGAAACAGAAAATGTAGAGACATTGCAAATAACAGAAGAATCAGATACATGAATTGTTATGACCACACTCTTAATCTCGTATAACTGTTTACATACCAAGTTAAAAAAAATCGAGAATCAAGGGGAAAAAAAAAGCCTGCCTCAAATAATTTCATTAAAGTCAGTCATGTCCTGCTAGCCACATTCCTAGATACCAACCAAGCTAACGCAGGTACTGCATATGCCAGAAACACTATGTTATCAGGATCTCACTGCTTCCCAACTGTCCAAGCAGTAATCAGTAAAATTTCATCTAACTATATATAGTAAATGTCAGTGGACTGAAAAATCTCGTGATGGATCACTAAATGTCAATGTAATCTTCTCTTGTAAATATTCAGATACCAAGGTGGGTGAAAAAAACCTATACTCCAGGTCAGCAATTTTTAAATCTAAGTTAGTAAAGCCATTGAGGTAGTAGTCCTGCAATTTTCTCCCTAAGAAACATATTACTTTGTCTAAAATAAAGTACTTCTTTGAAAATGTCCAGCTGTGAGTGAGTTTCCATTGCGAAAGCTTAATTCAGATGCAAAATGGCATTTCAGTATAGCAGAAAGTCAGGCATCTCAAAAAAGGAATAGCCTTTCTATCAGTACACCTTTTCCGAAAGTTGTTTCATGCATTTCTAACCACTATGCTCCTGAATATACAAGTAATTGGTGAACTAAAGATTTTTCTCCCTCCCTCTCTTTCTACTTCGTCCCTTTTTATTTCCAAACCCTCCGTTTCTTCAGTTGTACAGATTTTATCACCGTTTCATAGAAAATATGTGGAAAGTGCATAAAGATAGCTCATAACACTGGTGTACTTACTCAGAAAATGTAATACTTTTAGCAATACTTGCATGGCAAAACACAGCAATTTAATCAGGTTTAGAAGAATGTTTCTGCCAAAATGTTCTGTCTGTCAATTCATTAATCTGTTTTCTTTAAGAGAAAAGAAGCAAGTATTTGTTGGTGATAAAAGAGTTTGTTCAGTTTCAAATCCAGGCATGAATTTGATGTGATGCAAGAATAGAAAATACCTTTTGCAAGACAAAGTAATAGCACTGTTCACCATCACTCAGCAGAAGGAAATTTAATAAAATAACAAGCATATAGTAAAACTGGGCAAACTCAAGTTATTCTGGCTACATCTCAAAAAACCCTCTTCTGAAGGAAAAACTCAGTGGACAAACACAGGGAACTTCCTATAAAAGAGGCAGGTTCTCCCTTGTTCGTAGTAGATCAGCTGTATTTACAATGAAATTTAGACAGTACAATTCTGAAGCAAAAAAATAATGTATCACAGCCTGTTTAGAAGACTTACTGTTAGTCAACAGTTGTTGCCGCTAGCTCTAGAGGGCCACATTTTTCAACGGTTTGATAAACACATCTAGGAAGGCACGTCCTTTCAGTCTCAGCAGTGTGGATTTTTCCCTGAAACAGAAGTGTGATGCCTTGTGCCATGAAGACAGACTTGTCTCCTGGAAAGACAGCAACAGAGAACTGCAAGAGGATCTATTTTGGTACTGCAGCCAACTGAATCACATTAGACAGCAGTCAATTATTTGTTCTAAGCTGTGGGCAAGTACTTTTTTGTTCCAGCAAGACATAGTTTGAAAGTGAAAGACCCATTTAGCATTATGTAGGAAGAAAAATATATCTTTCACATCTCCTTGAAATTGGAGTACCCAGTAGTGCGTCTCCCTGCAATCCAAACAATGCATTTGCTTAACTCCATTCTCCCCACATCACAAATTACTAACCTCTAACTTCTGGGCTGGAGAAAATAACTATAGAAATATCTCTGTCCCTAACACCACTTTGTTATGGAGTACACTCAGTATTTCCTTTACATAGTAGTAAAGAATAAGAAAAACATTAAGTTGCATCCTCCTCCCAAGTCCTCAGGCCCTTTCAAAATGCTGACTAAATAAATATATCCATTGAAAACAAGCTTTCCAGGCTCGAGAGGTACCCCAGAAACTTTTAATGTTAAAAAATACTTGAGTATTACCATATCTGTAATTTAGAGAAGATCACAGATATTTCTAGAAAAATCAAGTATGCATATAACCCTTTAAGATAACAAACCTGGAGAGATAAAAAAAAACAACAGTGAAATATCTCTGAGGTTTCTAACCTGGGACTTTGGAAACCCTGCGTTCAGAGGTCTTGCTTCCATGTTTCACACACTGGAAATGACACTTGCTAGTCTCATAACAGTGTTTCTGAAAGTGGTCATTGAAAACACCATGAGAAGCTCTGGAATCATGTCAGTAGAGGTCTCAGAAAGGAAACTTCAGGAAGAGAGGAGTGATAAACAGAGACATAACGAATTTTTAACAAATAACATTTATAATTTCAATAATGTTGCTAAGTATAGAATAAAACATACCTTTCAAAATGGGCTAAAATGTTAAAAACAAATGGAGAATGAAAGTCAGGAGACTAAGCGAAAAGCAAACTGATAAAAAAAATGCTTACTGTGCGGTTCCTAATAGTTCAGAAAAAAAAAAACCTCCTAGGAGAACTGTTTTTAGAAATGGGAGGATTACTAAGTTTAAGAGACACATGAAAAGCTAGGAGGTTTTGTATGTTAATACTCCCTCACTTAAGATTATTTTTCCACTCTGCTGTATTAAATTAACACTTGTATTGCACTGACTTTAGAAAAAAACTTCAAAGAACAGAAAATCTCAAAGATCAAAGACTATCATTTCCCAAGTTTACATGCTGCTTCCAAAAATGTGTACCTAGCAAGTTTCAACAGCCTGGTGACAAAATATTTGCACAAAGTCATATTTAATTAAACAGCAAAAGATTGTAATCACCTAATTATATCACTAACCTTAGTCTTGCGCTGATTCATTGGAAAGGGACTCAGGCAGCAGCCAATAGGGAGATACTGGCTGTGTCCTGAGAAATGGGAACACTTACTCCATTATTTGTTTCTCTTAGCAAATTAATTTGTAGAGATCAATCATTGCACAAAGTACTTGCTAGCTAGCAAAACCACATGCTCCTAAACAGTCACAGCTGCACTTACATTTAAAAGAACGTTCATGTATTTAAAGATTTCATCAGCTGGCTCTTAGAGACATATGAATCTCATTTGTTTCGGTTCACTTTAAGTTCAGTGATCTCTGCTTTATTCATTTTTCTCTCAAGTCTGTTTTGAATTTCAGATATGAACAGCTCAAACAGGCTATCCTTCCATCCTGTGTGACTTCATCCCATTCTGCCTTGAACTAATCCTCCTGCCTTCGTATATGTGGTCTGATTATAGCTACATTCTGTATTCATATGACTCTTGGGCTGCCTCTCTGTTCTTATAAGGCTCTGCAAATTCCGGAAAAATCAGGGTCAAGTTAAACTGCATTTTTTGGACTATTTTACTAAAAGTAATCAAAGTTCTTTTTCCTTTGTTTTTACAATATCTACCACAAAATTTCTGATTCACATGAGCACACAGCATCCACGTTATATTCTCTTTGAGGTTTTAAGTTCAGATTAGATTTATTTTGATCCCCTGAACAAAACTTTGGTTATACAATGACTTCTACAACCAAGCCGCCCAGTGGCAGAGGTCACAGACAAAATTTTGCACAGCTATTGAACTGCACACAAGGGAAGTGCCTCTTCATTAATGTTGAGGATCTTGCAGTGAGTCAGCTCACAAATGCAAGTTCTATACAAAACCAGTCAACAACCTATTTCCTCACAAAATACTTTTCAAGAATGTATATCAATTACACTGCAACATCAGTGAAAGTCTATCAGAAGGCTTCATTCAGCAATATTAAATGGAAATTACTCATTTTTTAGCATTTGTAGCACGTTAAATGGAAAATGCAACATTGCTATTTACCAACCTATACTTTTTAGTTTTAATTTTATTATAAAATGTAAAATTCTATATTGCCACAATTTTGTAATACATATATCTCTTAATACTGCGTCTCAACAGTCAAATATGGACCATCCTATGGGTGGGCATTTTTGTCTGAAAAGATTTTGATGTTTACTTCTCAAAGTAAAGCACCTAACACAGGCTTCTGTAAGGTTGGTTGAACAAGATCATCCAAGCCATTCACAAAATAAGAATGTTGTTCAGATGAATATTTGTAGCATAGAGCTGAGCTCATTCTAGACTGCATTGCCAGCACCATGGAACACAGGGCTTAGGGCTCCCATGTGTTTTCAAGCCTGCAGCACAGCTGTCATAGGAAACCTGCCTGAGTATTCACCATTCAGTTGCCAGAAGTCAACCATTTGTTCAAGGTACCTGGTACCCTGAGAAGATAAAAGTAATGAAAGGAAACTAAGTGTGCACTTCTGATAGGCTTTTTATGGGTCAAGGTCAGAGGACTTTATCTATACAAGACAGAAAGTAGGAGAAAAATTCTAATTCAAATGGTAATTCAGAACTCAAATTTCCCAGACTTTAACCAAGGCCTTTCTAAAGGAAGCGGAAAGGCTTGGTTTACTGGCTTGGTTGCAGCTGTATTTATGTACACTCTCTCCCATACTGGTAAACCTACAGTTGAGGAGCACAGCTGGAGGAACGATGATCCTACACCTCTTACTGACAAGGAAATACCATGCCATGTGTCAGCCTGGCTGAAGGGATACTGACAGTGTCAGCCGAAAAACTAATGTGTATTAGAGGAGGAACTGAACTTACTGAGCAAACACATCACTGCTGAAACGGAAGTGTAGCTTAACTGGGCCTACACAAAACCCACCTGGAAAATAGGACACAGCCAAAGCATTGATGCAGTTTGGATTATTGAGTTATTCTAAGGAGAAGGGAGGAGTTAATTGTTTGATAGTTGGGGTTTTCTAAATGAACCTGAAGGGCTTACCCTGAATTAGCAGGTGAGTTTTTTCCTTACAGGTTACAGGAATTTGTTATTTCCTCAACTATATGTAAAAGGAGATATACCTGTAGGATAGATATTCTAACATCAATAAAACACAAACTTATGGGATTGAGAATAATGCAAATCTTATGGAGGGAAGAATTTGTGTATAGAGACTGCTACCAGAAGGCCCAAATTTTAAGTTTGTGCAATTATATTTAGAATTATCTTTTAAATATTCGAAGTGATTTAGGAAAGCAAAAAGTCTGTGTAGGGTATAATGCAGGCTTGCAACAACCATAGTCTGAAAATACTGTCTTCTTATATAAAAAAATATGTGCATTACCTTTTTTAGTAGAAAGCTTTTGTTTCGGTTTGAGTGTGAGCATTCTCATTTTTGACAACTCCTGACAACAATCATCTTTTCTCTATTCCCCACATGTGCACACCTTTTTCTTCCCAAAATGTTATAAGCCATTGTAAATATGACTGTGGGTTAGAGAAAGAAAAAGCATTAAGAAAGAAGAACCCATACATTCTTTTTGTGAACACAGTCTGCATATACTCATGTGGAAAATCTGGTCCTAATTTGTTACTAAAAATACATGGTTTCTTCTGTATGTGAAGACATTCCACCAGCTTGCTATCATCAAAATCAGCTTTTATCTTTTCACGTTTGTGACAGAAGTTCTGAGAAAAGCATAAGACATTATTTGCCCTCCCACTGATATCCAAAGTTGTTTGCTTTACTTCTGAGGGTAGTGGAGTTAGGCATGTGGCTCCAGACTACAGAGCTGGAGTACATTATTGTGTCCTTAACAATAGGCTGCATGGGGGAACAGTTGAATCAAGAATAAAACTTCCTACTAGCAACAAAACGCTTTTAATGATTTCCAGTCAATTAAACATAGCACACTTATTACTCTGTTATCTTGGTATGGAAAATATTCAGTAACTATTTCCTTGCTATAAAAGGAACACATGGACTAATTCTTATACTGTGGTCGCACACAAACATTCACCATTTTGTTCCACATGGAAGCTACAGAATGCGAAGTCATCTTTCTCACATTTGTTTTCAGTTTTCTTGGAACAAAGTGCAGACTACTAGCATTGCGAACATATGCTTTTAATACAGCAATCTGCCTGGAAAACATCAGCTAGCAGAAATGAAGAAAATCTATGAAAAAGTGGTAGTTGAATTCCTTTAAATACTTCTAGCGAATAGAGTTGCTGCAAAATGTACAGGTATTTTTCTTTCCTGATTCGTCAAAATAATTCTTTCTTACCACTGAAAAAAAGTGGTATGAGCAAAAGACACACATTTCAGTGTCATGTGCTTGGGTAGAGGGAGGGAAAACAATAAAGTGGTCTGAAGGGAGGGTAAGAAAGAGAAGTATGTTTTCCAAATTTCATGTGAGAAGGATGTGAGCGAGTTGGAATCAGAAATATCTTGGAAATGTAAAGAAGTATATTTATCTCACACACAAACTCAAACAGCTGTTTTTTTAGATGTTACTGTAGTAAATCACTCAAAGTGAACCATATAAACCACTAATTTGGGCTGAGTCACTTAAGTGTGAGCTCACTTTTTCCTTTGCAGTGAATTCCTGTTCACGTAAAAGGGCTGGAAATTAACATTTCCTACTTTTGTCAAATGCAAGCATGTTTTAAGAGGACTCTGGAAACATCTGAAGGATTCATGCATCCTTAGATCATCTGACTATTATGGTTTGAGGTGTTGTTTCTTCACAAACTGTGAGACAAGCATAGGATTAAGTGATTGTGGACTCTTTAATATAATTAAAAGTTCATTATAAACTGATCATCATTCTTGCTGATTTCTTTAAATATCAATTGCATGGATTGTCTGCTGAGATATTTTTCTGTGAGCTTCACATTACCACCACACTTTTTCACACAGCCCTGTCTGCATAGATGTCACCACAGATCTAACCCAAGAAAGGCAATAGCCTGAAGTAGCATTTACTTTCCTCTGCTGCTAAACACGGAAAAGGTGTACTACCAAACTCTGCTCTCCTCCTCACCAGAATACTCCTACCAGATGCGAAGGAATCATCTGCTGGAACAAGTGTTTGCCCTGACCACTTGTTTAGTACATCCCGGCTGAAATTGCCAGCAAGTTTGTCAGCTCTCGCCCTACCAGAAGGCAGAATCAGTTCTGAGATCTAGAGAATGAATTATCAATCCTTTGCATGCTAGTCATAAAACTACACTAATTTTATTAATGCTCAGAAGAATGCTTTCTTCCATGGACGTAAGACATCATCCAAAGTAAGGAAACACGGCAAAGAGCGCTTACCTAATTTTGCCCATAAGAGAATCAGGGACATGTTTTTTAATTCTTGCAAGTAAAGTTAAAAATATGATATAATTGAAAAATCACAGGTTTGACATTACAAAATGAATGAACCTTTGCCTTCAAATAAGCCACTCTGATTTATATCATTAAGGAATGCATATTCTCACTCCTGGCATATAATACTGACTCTTTCAAAATTTCACAGAAAATAAAAATCGTGTTTTGGAATGCAGAAATCATTTGTGGAGTGTTCAGTCAGGATACCCAAATAACGAAGGGGGAAAAAAAGTAACTCTTTATTTGTGCTTAGTTTCTTTATCTGGGTGCAAAATTGTGCTGGCTGAAAATGAAGTCCTGATTTATTTTCATACAGCAAGTAATTATTTCTAGGAAATTTGCTTTGACTTGGCACAGTGTGAGGCTTTACATAATTTAAGAAAAAATATGACCTGTAAGTTTGCAGCATCTCACCTGATAAGTTCATACAAAATATTTCTTATCAGACTGCTTAATGATTTGTCCTAGCCTGCAGTTCATGAGCATTTACCAGACTGTCTTTCCAATATGAACCGTCTCAATGAAACTAAGAAAATAAAATCAATTAGTTATCACATTGCCCATATAGTACATACAATACTCAGAGGGTAATAGCGTTTTTTTTTAGAGGAGCTTTTATTCCCAAATAGAATAAAATTTTGAATTGATTATTTCAAAGCCAATGCATTTTTCTTCCTAAAACTCGACTGAATTTCTTCATGATTCACTAAATTTTCCACTTTATAATAAAAAGGTGCTTGTACCTCTGTGGCAATCAACAATACAAACACACCACAGTGCTTTAACATAGAGTTGTAAATAAAATACAAATTGTAATTATGTCACCAAACATACAGCGTATACTTAAAATATGTTGCTATGCATTACATTTAGTTACTTGATCTTTCTCCTTCATTCTTCTTACTAATTTCTACATGGAAATTTTGAGTTCAGTTAAAATATTTAACAATTCCTGTATGCTGCCAGTACATAAACATAGTAATCCCATTAACTGTTAATAGCTGAATAAACATGTTTTATGAAAATAAACACACAAAAAATTACTTAGGCACTATGACATAATGTCATTCCATTTCCCATACCAAACCAAATTCACAAGCCGTTTGTATGTACAATATGTGTACTAACTCTACTTTGTGTACTACTGTAGTTCAGAGATGAATGAAACAATAGAAAATCATGTAGAATTTAGTCTCTCCTTGCAGAAGACATACAATGAAGAAATACTACTCACACTGTCCTTTCATTCCATTTGAAAATAATTAGTTTTTTATTAAAATCACGTCACCCACTCTTCTTTCTTTATGTCAATCCTAATATTAAATGATGACCTTACTAATATATTATTATAAGTTAATCAGGCATTGCAAACACTAATAGCAATTAGCTGGGTATATTCCCCTCTGGGCACAATTCTAGGTAAACATGTTTGAAATTGGTAAACGGCTGCTATTAAAATTGAAAGCACAAATAAAGACCAAAATATCTTCTGTCCACAAGCAGAAGTAAGCAGCTGAATGGAAAGTAATTAAAGTAAACAAGATCATCACCTTTCGAGAACTTTAAGGCACGGAAGTATCTTGAGTGGTTTAAATAGGTTCAGTTTCAGGGTTGGTTTGTGCTGCGATATTATGTTCATCATGATCAAACTATTTCTTTTTGCTACTAACCATCTGATCTTGAACAGAAATTGCCTTCATACACTATTGTCTGTAGAGCTGCACATAAATTCAGTTTCATTAATGTTCCAGTCTGAAACCTCCAGAAGAAGTAGGAGCCTGCAGTGCTGCACTTTGGGATGCCTAACTCCTAAATACACTAATCTTAGGTATGGCAAACCCCATCTCTCCTATTCATCATCATCAAGAGGCTTGGTAGTCACTGAAGTTGAGACCCCTGAAAAGCAGCACCCCCCTCAGGATCTGGACTGAGATAACAGAGTGAAACACTAAGATAGGGGTTAGCTGCATCTGAAATGCACCTCTTGCAACTCATCAGTACTTTTCTCAAGCATTCAGTAATCTCCTTAATCTGTCTTAGATTCACAGCAATAAATATTTTTCCCGTGTCGTGATTTATCTCAAGCCAACCACCAAGTACCACACAGCCACTCGCTCACCTCAGTGGGATTGCGGAGAGAATCAGAAGAGTAAAACTGAAAAAACTCACAGGCTGAGATAAAGACAGTTTAATAGGAAAAGCAAAGCAAAACAAGGAATTAATTCAGTGCTTCCCATGGCAGGCATGTGTTCAGCCATCTCCAGGAGAGCAGAGCCCATCATGCATAACACTTGCTTGAATATAGACAAACACCATCACTCCAAATGTCTCCCTCCTCTTTCCTTCTTTCTTGTCCCCGCGGCTTTATATGTTATGTATGAACCATATGGTCTGAAATATCCCTTTGGTCAGTTGAGGTCAGCTGTCCTGGCTGTGTTCCCCCCCAGCTACTTGTGCACTCCCAGCCTGGTCACTGGTGGGGTTGGGTGAGGAGCAGAAAAGGCCTTGGCTCTGTGCAAGCCCTGCTCAGCAGTAATGAAAACATTCCTGTAAAATCGACACTGCTTTCAGCAAAAGTCCAAAACATAGCCCTGTACTAGCTACCGTGAAGAAAACTAACTCTACATAAATAAAACCAGCATTTAATCTCACCCTTATTCCATACCATTTATGTTATGATCAGGTCCCACACTGTTCAGTGCACCATCATTAACTATGCTCCTTCTTCCCATTCTTTGATATAGTACACAGATATCACTGCCTTAGCCTATGGACCCCCCCCTGCAAAATGTCCATAAAATACCCACAAATGTTCACAAAATGTCTTTTGATTTCATTTAGTCCATGACTTTGGGCTCCACCTGTTAAAGTGGTCTCTTGGGATGGGAGAGGTGGAGTGTTTTTTGGAGTACGTGGGCACCAAGACCATCTCAGGTCACTGCTGTACTTGCACTGCTTTTTGTAAGGCTTCTCCTCCACTGGTTCAGGTTGTTCCTTTTAAACCAGTCCTGTAACATGCAAGTCAAATCATGGCTTAAAAGAAGTTAGAGGTATTTCCATTACATTCTTCATTCCATTAAATTCTTCAACCCTGATCCCTTTGGGCTAGGATACAGGATTTAACATTGCAATGGACTTTTCCCTTTGCTCTTAGTCTAGCTGCAGCAAGCGTTTTCTACTGTAGTAGTTTTCATAATATGTAACTCAAATCACAGGTTACAACATTTTAAAGATATTGCCATTACAATCTCCCTCATTAATGTGTGTGAGCTGAAGGACAGCCTCTCTCACCATGCTCTTCATCATGGGCTAGAGGAGAATTTTCGCGTTGATGACTGAGCTCCTCTTCCCCCTCCCTTCTTCAAGTGATGTGACTCCTCAGCCTCTTCCTCTGCTCCAGCATAGGATCCCTACCATGAGAGACAATCCTCCATGAACTTCTCCAACACTGGTCCTTCCCATGGGCTGCAGTTCTTTGCAAACTGCTTCAACATGGGTTAATTTTTATATCACTGATGTTGGTAGAAGTCATCATAGAAAGTTACTTCTGTGTAATGTAGGCAATAAATATATGCATTAATTTAAGAAACTAAATCCCACAAACTTCAGAAAAGAAGGAACATAAACATGGATAGAATTCAAAACTGAAAGAGTGAGGTGAAACAGTTTGTTCTCAGATTCTGCACTTTCCTCTCAATCTTCAGACAATACCTCTCTGCCCCTTCAGTGAACACAGAGAACAGTCTTTTATTTTCGAGATAAATTATTTCACAGACAAAGAAGGATAAAATCTGCTCACTTAGAGAATAAGCTCAACTATTTAACAATATTCTTTAAGCAAGAATGGGATGAGACCGTACAGGATAACATTTATTCCTGTTTAACTGAAGAAAGGAGGAGGAGGCAGAAGGAAGACAGTGGGCAGAGGAAGTGACCTCATGAAAGTCATTCTGTAAAGCACAGTAGTATCAGTGACACCTTGAAGCATAACTAGGTTCCAAGAAAAAAATCTGTTGTGCATACAGGAGAAAGTCTAACCTGCTACTGTGACAGTGTTTTGACTGTGATGTTCAGGGAGGATAAATCATTTCAATTTAATGGGTCCAGTTGTTTTGCTATTAAAGCTGACAAGAAAGCAACAGTGAGCATCTCTAGAGAAATCACAGTAATATGTATCTGTCATATCATAATAAGTTGGGATCAAAGGTCATCCAGAGGTGTTCTAATGCTAATTATAGAAAACCAAATTCTGTTTAGATTATACAGATACAGATACATCTACCTGTATCTCTTTAGTTTGTTTTTACAATTTGCTATGTGTTTGCATCTATTCATAAATGAGGCATTAAGTGTCATTAAATACAGTGTAAGTAAGTGAGGCCTGACTGTGAGAGAAAAGCTTGAAATGAGGAGCTAGAAGGTAACCTGCAGTGCTTTACGATATAGAAAGTTCTTTGATGTGTGTGATATGTAAAGCACAATACAAAATAGCTTCAGATATTGTCAACTCTATAGAGGTTTAGAGGATGGGATATTTTTCTCTCCTTTTCTACTTTCCCAGAAGAGTTAGGCAATGAGTGCTTAGTTCATCCTCCAGATCATAGCCAAGCTTTAGTCTCACCTCCTTTCCTTCAAGCAGGACAGTAGATTACAACAATATTTCATAAATGCCTGCTAAAAGTCTTACCACTTCTATGGCAAGTCGTATTATCAAGCAAAACGGAAAAAAAATTGCTTTGCAATTAGTTAATTGCTTCATTTTTTATGTGGTTTCGTAGAGTGGTGTCATACAGCATATTTTTAATCCACTGTTTCTTTCTGTTCAAGATTTCTGCTGAACAAATTCTACCAGCACTTTACTATTAGGCAGGCTCTGTTGGCTCTACAATTCTTCACTGCTACGATTTACTTCTATATTTCTCAATTTGTATCTTTTTGCTCAGAGGTAATGAGTTAAAGACATTTCTGGATCATCTTTTGGACAAGTCAGTACCTCCTCCTGGATGCATGACATAGGCAATCATAGCAAACCTTCTTGCAAAGAGATTCACAGAATCACAGAATATTCTGAGTTGGATGGGACCCACAAGGATAATTGAGTCTGACTCTTAAGTGAATGGCCCATACGGGGATTGAATCCATGACCTTGGCATTATTAACACCCTGGACTATTGCACAGAGATTTAAATTTACTCCATACAAGTGATGTACTGGGAAAAAATATTCAAATTCACTTAAGTATTTTTCACCTACAACATTGTGTTAAATGAACACACATGAAAATTCTTTTCCAAGTGGATGCATGGAGGAGCCTTAAGATTCTTTGAGATTCAGAGACAAAAGCACAAACCTCCGTTCTGTCTAAGGAAGCTGCAAGAAAGCCCTGGTTGCCTTTCAGGTGTGTGCAACAGGCAGCTCTAACAGACAGCAGTCAGTAAATGATTTCTGTGTGTGAGTCTCAGCAAATCCAAAGCTGAGGTTAAGACCAAGTGCGTAACAATGTGTTTGCCACCTCTACTGATACAGACGCACAGCCAGAACCAACTCAGTATGATTTTCAGAATGTAGCTGAGAAGGAAGAAGTCTTGTTTCTCTGCAAGTTTTCCTTCTGTCTACAATATAGTTCTGCTCCCAGTTCGTTTCATAATAATACAGTTAGTTTCAGGACTTTTACATAAGGCTGTTGAAAAGCTTCCGCTACCATGTGTCCATATTTTTAAAAATAATTAAAGCTGTCTTTTTGTACATAGCATAAAAAGTTCAGAGTGAAACACTGACTTTTCTAGTGCAAACCAATCAGTGCTCAGTATTGCAAAAGAAAACCCCAACCCAGCAGACATGAAGTTACAGCAATTGCAATAAGAAATTCCAAGGACATGAAGTAGTATTTATATTATTCTAGTAACCAAGCTTGGATGCAGTTCTTCTAACACAGCTCTGAGGTTAAGGAAACCAACATGACACCTTTGCAATGAAAGGAGACTGCAAGGTTAATGTAATCCAAATGTTGAAAACGCAAGATGTTTTCACTATGGCAATATCCTGCCTTTCATTGTGTTATTTTTAGCCTGTCTTAAAATATGACATGATGGATAAAGGAAATGACTATTTTTATGGTCAAAGCTTGTGTGTAAAGATAAGGTGTGATGAATTAGCAGCTGCAAAAGAAATAAAAGGTCTTTGTTTAAACTTTTTAAAATATATGATGAAGCTCTTTTGATCTTAAAAAAAAATTACTGTTTTTTTTTTCTTGATGAGAAAATTGCATTTATTTACTTAGGAAAAAAAAATAGTAAATTCGGTTTGAAACCCTTACTAAATCTCCAGTTTCATGTAAGACAGAAAAACCATAATGCAAATCAAATTATTTTCTCCCTTAATGCTAAATATAGTTTGGACTTGGCAACAAAAATAATCCTGACTAAAATTTTGCATGATCAAACAAAGTAATAAATTGCTATAAAATATTATAGCTATTTTTTCAACTGTTGTTTTCTTTCTGTGTTTTGAAGTTTTTTGTTTAAGTTAATATTTTAAATTCTTTTTAACACAAAACAGACATCCAGAGAATACAGCAGGATTTTCTTGCTGTCTGGCAGTCAGATTCACATAAAACAGATACATCCAGAAAGTAATAACACTCTGTTGCCATCACTGAACACACAGCACGCTAACTTGCAGTGATTTAATCCCACGAAGAACTTCGGTGGATATCCGTGACATGTTTTATGTCTACAAATGAATTTAATTCAAACAACTTCAGTTAACTCATCTAATCTGCACTCTTCCCTAACATGTTTTTGCATACTCAGACTATAACACCTACTCTAAAATGTTTCAGTGCTAAAAACCAGCAATTGTTCAGATGAATGTGAAAAAAGTCTTATTATAAAACACAAAAATTTTGAATAAACATAAGAATGTATGTGTACATGACGCTCAGAGAAGTCTTTTCTAGTACCTGATCCCGTGACTTTGTGATTAAAACATTCTTCTTTATATGGCTTATTTTAAGTGAACTAAGGGCGAAGATAATTTCATAATAGACAGTGATATACTAACAGTGATATACTGTATTTCCATGGGAGCTTCAATAGAGTTTGAGATGTTTAAAATCACAGTAAGTCTGAAAGTTCTCTGTATTCTTGCTTTCCAAACATTTGGGAGGAGAAGGGCAATGTGGGAGCCAGTGAAAGGGACAGACCCCGAGAGAGCTCCCCAGGTTAAACTGACAAAAAAAGCCTCCCCCAGGATGCCCTGTTCTGGTATGGAAAGGAATCCCAGTTCTGCTTCCCCAGTTCGCCTCTCCGCCCCCTTGTACCTTGTCTGCTCCTCTGGAAAGTTCTCCCTTCCCCACTCTCCCCTTGGACCTTGTTCCCTGCCACTCACCCAGATTTTCCCATTGGCTCCTGTACCCTAATCCCGCCTATGTACTGCCCCTGCTGCTTTCCCCGCCCCCAGATATAGGCTGAAAATGGCCAGCCCCCTTGGTCTTTGGTGCTTGGTCCCTTCACAGATGGGGCTTGAATAAACCTGTGCTGTGGAATTCCACACAAAGACCCTTCCTGCCTCTTTGCCGTTGGCTTGTCGAAGAAGCTATCCGAGCATGTGTGTGTGTCTGTGTGAATGCAGTGGCGGCTGAGCGACTTTCTGTTAAAGTCGGATCCAGAGGTCGTAGCACCCCACCAGAACACCCCCCGGATCACGACAGGGCAAGGTAAGAGAACAACATCGCAACACAGATCTTGCAGCACTTCCACATCCCCAAGAAAGGAGTCCAAATCACAGATTCCAAGATGATAGTTGTAAACTTCAGTTAGATGATAAAACCTAGCATATTTTCAATGAACTGTAGAGGGGAAAGAAAAGGAACAAGGCAAGGAATTTTTAGGATGCAGGTTCTAATGTTGCAAATGACACAAAGATTGCCCCTTACCTGCTCACCTGTATGCATGATAAAATATATAATTTCCAGAAGACTGAATAATCTAAATAAGCAAGTCTCTCCAAAATAAATTAGGACCAATAAGTTATCAGTGGTTTTTGCACACTTTTTCAGTACAGAATCAACAGCTGATTTTAGAAGCTTTTCCTCCAAGTTGCATATAAACAAATTAAACAGCTTGCAGCCAAATACATTCCCTGTACCAAGTCTGCATTTCTATAACCCCGTCCTCATGAAAATATGAGAAAACTCTCCCACATTTACATTCTATCATTTACATGCAAAAAGCACACAGAAATGTGCATATGCAACTAATTTACAGAGAAGTGTTGAATGGGCACAAAAGAAAGGTCAAAAGTGCCCTTTTCAAAGTTCAGCTGGGAGAAAAAGAGGAAGTAGACAACTGAAGTCAGTAAAAACTGAATTTCTAAATTAATAGAGTATGTCATGTTCAATATATTGCTGTATTAAAATTGTTATTGTTGATCAATTTGTTACCACCAGATTTGAATATGATAGTGCAGTGGAAATACATAAAAAATGTAAGTTTCATTCGGATTTACATGAGATGATGAGCACCACTAAAGGAGTTTTTTGCACATGTGGATGCTTTTTGTAAACATGTGTTTTTCATGTATTTCCATTTGATTGTTTGATGTTTCATCACGTCTGACAAATGGCTGAGTTAAGGTTCTGAGCTGTTCCAAACGATGAAGGTTCAAAAGAATCCAGAACTAATGAGAACTGCCTTCACACATTTGCAAACTACGGAAAAATACTTTTATTTTGCAACTCTTCACTTACTCCCATGCAAAACGTCAACTTTTAAAAGAACAAAACTCCTAGCTAGTGATGGAAACAGACGTAATATTTACTGCATGCTTACCTTATGTGATATTCTGAGGAAGATAACTCCAAAGTTAACCTTTTATTAGAAACACTTAAAATGTCAGTAAATTGATACCAATGCTGTACAATGCAGTTCCACTCTAAATTACCTTATCAACAAACATCCTCTCATTTTACCTCCCCGTAAAGGGAAAAAAGTCGTAAGTGGATGTTCATTTATCCCATGGCAGCTGTACTGGATCCACTAATCCAAATAATATAATAAATAAATTTATTGCTGTGTAAAGTAAACACACTCCCAGTGGAAGATATCATAGGTATCCTTTGAATACCTTCAGTTCCAATGACATACAAACCACCATGAATATTTTACATGTCCTTTGTGCTGAGCACTATGGTTTTATTACTATCTCCAGTATATTCATCTGTACTAGGCTGACATTAAGTCAACATAAACCTAATAAATGTAAACCCTGTCAGAAGTGAGAATGTCAGACAGATGGTTGATCTATAGTGCCGAAGTCAGAAAAAAAATACCCCAAACATGGAAGTAATGATGCATACCAATCAGGTTTTTTTTCAATTCGAACTGCTTTATAACATGTATAAATACATATATAATATCTTATTTCTTCCTATTCGTACTTGGGATCTATTTGTGCTCTCCAGTGTTTCCGTCCTTACACCACTCAAACACCTTGGGAAGGGGAGGAAAGGGAAGGGGAGGGGAGTTGTGGTGGAACTATGACAAAATCCTCTGCCTCAGTTACTGAATTCATCTTGAAAAACTGAAACCTGCTCCCAGGCCTCTCAACTCGTTCTTCATCTATAGATAATATGCTTCAATACCTAAGCTTGAAGGAGATCATGTGTTGCTGTTGAGCCCGGGACGAAGAGAAAGGACACGAGCAAAGTCCAGAGAAAATGGCTGATTTAATTAATTATAAATCAGTTTTTATAAGTTGAGTCGCCAGCATGGCAAAAGATTATTGGACCTCTGACCAACCACCCATCAGGGTGATTGGTCAATCCACAGAACACCCATTTCAAAATATTTCTTGTTAGGATATCATAACAATTCCTTGACAAACAACAGGTGCAAAGATAGAGAAATAGTTTACAAAAACCCTTAACAGTATTTTGCCTAGTTTCTGTGAGAACCTTATGTTTCTCACAGAATGCAGCAGAAGGCTGAAAAATCCCTCTGCCAAAGCTTTTCAGTGTCCACAATCATGAGTTAAAGTACAACTTCGAACTCAAAGTTCTCTCTCAGTGTGGAAGCTAGCAAAAAATGCTGGACAAAGTCATAGACAAACAGAAGGTGAAAACCACACACTGAGTGCGGAATGCTTTGTATGACTTTCTGAAACTCATCCCAGCCTGTCACAATGTACTTTGCAATTTGAAATGTTTTAAAAACTTCTCTTCCCCTCCTTTCTTCCCTTCTCTTCCTTTAAATGATTAGCCATTTGAGAATTCGAGAAGCCTAAAACCTGTAAACATTCAATTTTTCACTTTCAAGGTGAGACATAAGTGTATTTGATCACTTTAAAAATCAAATTCAAATCTATTTCTTCACAAACAAATTTTAATACCAGTACGTAAAAGTTTGTAGTCACTTCATTGTATGGAAACTAAAACTAAAAGAGTGATATTAATACTACACAAGGAATAATTCAGGACAATGACATGATCTATTATGGGCTGTGGCCTCTAGTATTAATTCCACTATCCCTAGAGTAGTCATCAAGTAGAGATCAATTACATTCAACAAATTCCTAATTTAAGTAACTACCCTGGACCTATTGCCTTCTACTGGACTCAAGGCTTGTGGCATTTCGGAGAATGACTCCATCATCACCATCATCATCATCATCATCAAAATAAAAAAAATATAAAAATCTGGACAAGATCACAGATAACATTTTACTGCATTCAAGGCCCAAATATAAGTATTGTCCTGCACTACTTGAAAGAATTACTCAATGCTTTTTAGATCCAACCTAACCTGCTTTTCACATAGTGGCAAAGAGAAACTTATTCCCTTGAAATTTATAATTCATTTTCATGAATTACACTTTGACATGGGGTCCAGTTTTTTCCTTTGAGCATGAAGTATGGGAAGAACAATGTGACTGTTACTTTTCAAGTCTGTTTGTCGGAAAACTTCATCCCAAAAGTGTCTTTCTCACTGGGGTTTTACATCATGTCAATTTCATAGCTGTGGTAGATTATACTCTATAACTTAAAATGAGATGAGAAAAATTTAAGTAGATGAAAAACAGACCACAATCAGTAAAGAAAATATAATTTTGTTTTGGTAGACTTTTCTTCCTTTCCTCTCTGCCCCTTCTTTCTCTTGTTTTCCATGTAGAATTCTCCTGGTCATCATGCATGGACATATCTCATTCAAGAGAGAATACTGGCATTCCTCAGAAAGGTTTATGATTACAAATATTAAGCCAAAACAGATGTGTTGATTTGGAATTCCTTTTTAGGCAGGAACACTGACAGAATCTTAAAATGCTCTTGTAGTGCTTCTTTAAGAGTTAAAAACTCCCGTATTTCTCCAATTAAACACATACTGTTTTTACTGTTAATATTTTTATTGATTGGAAAAAGCCTACAGGCTTCCATCTTAGTTGCCATTTCTGGTATTTTACTGTTGCAAAGTTCTGATGTACTTTGAACAATAGACCTGTGATGTGGATGAGTCCTTTTGGGCTTGGGTGATTTTTGGGCGTGGTGACGTGTGCTTTTCCCTTTGAGCTAAGAACAGAGGGATAAATTCTGAAAAGAAATGACTCCTGCAGGAAAACATATGTTTCAGATTATACAAAAGAAGATTTAATTTATTCTGAGAGGCTCCTAAAAGGTGAAACTCTGTCTATTGCAGGCAAATCTCCTTATCAATGCCTGACTTGCTTGAGATCTTGTGGAATAGGGAGACAGCAAGGGAAGACTTCAGCAGGTGCAGCAGAAGCAGCAGAAATTGTAGGCACTTCATTGAAGAGGGGGGATACAGCTTGTCCTTTCAAGAAGGATCAAACTCCACCTGTATTAGGAATGAAAACAGAAAAGCTGTAGCAAAAAAAAAGGAAATCCTGTAAACAGATCAAATAGTATTGTGTCAACTGCCAATCTAATTATTGTCCCAGTACTGCAAGAAAATTGCAAAACAGGAGATTTCTAATGGACTTTGCATAAAAAATACTTTTTAATTCTGAATGAAACTGTCCTTATCCGTTTTGCACAATACAGTTGGTAAATCCATGAGAACATCTCTAGTTGGCCTCATTTTTTCTCCCTTCTCTCAAGAATCAATTCCCACTTAAACTTCGTTTCCCATCAGGGAGTGAAAAAGCTTTAACTTTATCTAGAGCTGACTGCACTTTCTTCTTCAGCATTTCATTCTGAATATCTGCTTAGATCCTTAAATGTCCATGTGACACCTGACACTAAATAATTAAAGTAAAAAAAAATTGGTATTGGTTTATAATTTGCATTAAATTGTTCCATATTTTTCCTACTAAGTAATCAATAGTAATAGATTGGCAACAGATAATGAATCACACTAGTAGTGTTTCATTCTATTTTACTTGTTAAAATTAGATTATTACAAAATTTGTGTTCTAATGCAGAGATAATATACAAATATGTTATATAGGTGTATCATGTATGATATATGTAAACTATATTCTAATATATAAATTGTTCATAGCTTTTATTTTAGAGATGAACTTTGACACATCATTTTATCTTTATATATTAATGA
The DNA here is from genome assembly GCA_013397725.1 of Rhagologus leucostigma. Classification (NCBI taxonomy): domain Eukaryota; kingdom Metazoa; phylum Chordata; class Aves; order Passeriformes; genus Rhagologus; species Rhagologus leucostigma. The sequence goes on from VZTD01004440.1 coordinate 49,152, forward strand.
GGTTTTGGCAAAGGTATTTTTGTTCTCTGAGGATTTGTGCTGTCAGAAAAAGACTTTTTCCTTGATGCCCAGAGGCTTCACACAACTGATTCTTAATATTTCCAGGTCAAGGAAAAGAACCTTGTCATAAGATGTGCTACCAGCAGTGCTTTAAAAATTGCTGATTCTGGGTAACAGTTTCAGATTTTTTAGTAAGCCCCTGACACTATAGACAAAACAATTCCCAAGCTTGAACACCTTTATCATCTGTGTTCCTTCAAGAAAATGAAACTCGTCCTGCCAGCCTTCAGAAATGCAGACAATGAAAACCAAGGTATATTTTGGCAGGCAGCAATCTACTGTTAAAGAGATGAATTGTTCACAATTTTTGTTTTCACAAGATCTCATTTAAGACAGAACATTTCTATCCCTTGATTTTGTGTTGTTATGAAAGAAAGGCAGAGGAAGACCAGGGTAGAAGGAAGGCATGGCACAAGAAAGGTTTCCAAAGAGCACTTCAGTATGGGTCTCATAACACCATACCGGAGGGAGGTGAAGGCATCAGACAAAACCCAGTTAGCTGCCTTCACCACGGGACAGAAATGACCCTGCATCTCCTGGGATTACATCTTCCTTGCAGATATAATTTGGCAAGAGGTGAGCACAACAAACCAGATAGGCCCATTTCATTTTGCATGGAAGAGTTATACAGCACCTGGTCTGTAATACTAGCAGGATGTTGCCGTGAATGCCAAGCTGCTACATGCTGACCAGAGCATGTAGCAGCACATCTGGGCACATGCACAGGGCCAGAAGCACTGTGTCAGTGGAAATTCACATCTGAAAATACTGGCAGTTGCAAGGCTTGGCTCCACTAAACTGGCTGCTTTGAGAAACGAATTGCTAGGCAGAGGCAGTTAATGTTTATTAGAAACACTTTTTGGTACGCAACGCTTTTCTTGATCTAGTCCTCATCAAATATGCCATCATCACACAGGGAGCTTCTGGAGGAGAAAAGAAATTATACCAGTTTAGCGGTCTTCCCACTAGACCATCCTGAGTTTATTTGAACAGACATACTAGTTTAGTATTTTGTACCTGAAATAACCATTTTCAAGTTAATCAAAGCCATAAGAACACACTGACTCCTCAGTGATGAATCTTAAGCCAGCAGCTTTTCAACACGTAACTTGAAATAAAACCATCAAATCTGAACATATCTTGTATAATCTTACTTATTTTACATGTAAGTTACCTTGTTAAAGCATGACACGTACTACTTATTTCTGTGCTTTGATCAAGTCAGCAACCTTGAATCTGTTTCCCACTGTACCTGAAATTCTCCCTGGAGTCTATCTCTGATATCTGTTTAGAATTCCTTATGATGGAAAACATCCCTACTTTCAAACTTCAGCTTGAAAGAGGACGTACATGGAGAAAATAATGCAACCACATTTCTTTCCTGTTTTATAGCAAGTTTATTTTGAAATCTGAGCACATCTTCATGAAAAATTGTTTCCAGAGGCCCAGTTCTATATGATTTTCATTATAACACCTCTGCTATTCTCATGTCCACAAGATTGAATGCAATGTTCAGATTTTAAATAGCGTACAAGTCAACCATGGGAAAGATGAAGTTGTGTTTAGCAGATAAAAACAAAGAACAAATGGGAGGCCAGATTAGATTACTGCATGTCAGCAGACCTTATGAGGCAATTGGCTGGCAGCTTTGGTAATGCTAACTACAAACAGCTTGCAGTACCAAGCCATTACATATTTCCTTGCCAAGACTGGCTGTCAGCTGTATGACTGGCCACTTTCTGCCAACATAGTTGACATTCTCTCCTCATTTATTAGTGTGTGCCCGGTACTTGCTGACACAGTAAGTCAACCTACTGAATCAGGATGTCTAGATTATAAATAGCAAGGGATGTAAACTATTTTCATCGACTCACAAAATAATATTGTTTTTTCCCAAGATTCAGACTATCATGTTTGTGGGCTAGTGGATATATACATACTGGAAACCATCTTTTCTGCGTCTTCTTTTCTAAAATAGCATTATGTGGTCATTTCTTATTTGTTGCTAGAGTCAGGCTTACCTTCACAGAACTATAGAAATACTTTTTTAAAAAAATCAAATATATTCCATTTCTAGACAGAATGGTCAGCAGACGAGAAAAATTGTCTTGCCATATGATCCAGAAAGCATGTCTAGTTCCTTTATGAGTAATTTTGTCAGAGAAACCCTAAGGGATTGCTTGGAACTCCAGGCAGCATTAATGCAACCATGTAACCATTTCTTTGACTGTCTTCTTCTCACTGTGATCTGTAAGCCCTTGATTTCAGCAGTCTTTTTTATCCCTAAACATGGTGGGACAATACAGACAACAAGGGGTTTTAAGATAAGTGTTTGTGGGACTGTTGGTGCTCGGGATATTTCACCAATCCCCCCATGGAAAACACACAGACTTTTGACAGTTTTCATCTGGTTAACCACTTTGTGCTATTTTAGGCCTTTAAGAGTTTGCTGTGAGCACCAGTCCCAAAATAATAGTCAACCTATCCAAATAACTGTGTATTATGGTTCCACATTCTTCCACAGATTATGAGTCAACTCCTATCTGAATGTGCAATGTTCTTGGCAGACTTTGACTTACCCCCAAAAATTTACATTCTGAGTATAAATTTCCACAAGCCTCCCAGGTAGCACGAACACAGGCAACTTCTGTTTGTATTTAAAAGCTACAGTCTCCCCTTTCTCTCACTAAACCCTGCACAAAAGGTTACTATAAGTCAAAATGACTAGAAAATGACGTCATGTTTTACATCATTTAATGTACAAAATAGACTGTGTGTACAAATTTCTCCACTAAGATTGTCCAATATCAAAACATGACATCAAATAATGAAATTGAAATTAGATAGAAAATGGACAGTATATCCAAGCACAGTATAGCCAACTAGTGGATTTGTCTGTTGTCTTTACTTCAGATCACTCAAAGAACAGAATAAAACTTAGTTTTATTTCTTAAAAAAACAGGTCCAGAAAAAAAAATTAAAATAGAAATAAATAATTTTCTCTAAACAGTCTTAACAAAAAAACCCATTTAAGTTTCCATTTTTTTATTGTGGCTTTCTTCCGAAACTCAATTACGTTTTATATGTAGAATCACTCAAAATTTTTACTTTATATTTGGAGAAAACAAATCCGTAAGGCTTGCAAATATCAATTACTTCCTTTCTAACCAGGAAAAAATTGACAATTTCATTCAATATTTTCATTTGAGGTATAGTCCACACTCTGTAATTTTACTGTGTTGGAAACTAAAAACCAAAAGTTGCTCTGAGGTAAAATTTAAGCAATTTTTAAATGATTCTAATAATCACATTTATGGACTTTGTTATGCATCAGTTTGCTGTAACTGCAAACTTACAGAATCATTCTCCTTGTTCTGCAGACCGACACACACAATTTTAGAATAAAGGCTATTTTTCAATGCCCAGTTATGCTGGTTTTGGCTGGAGTAGAGTTAATCTTTTTCCCAGTTGCTGGTATGGAGCTGTGTTTTAGATTTGTGCTGAACACAATGTTGATAACACAGAGATATTTTTGTTATTGCTGAGCAAGGCTTACAGAGAGCCAAAGCCTTTTCTACTGTTTGTGCTGCCATGTTGGTGAGGAAGTTGAGGGTGCATGGGAGGTTGGGAAGGTTGGGAGGAGACACAGCTGGGACAGGTGACCCCAAGTGACCAACGGGATATTCCAGACCATATGGAATCATGCTCAATACATAAAGCTGAGGGGAAGAAGGAGGAAGTGGGGAGCATTTGGAGTGATGATGTTTGTCTTCCCAAGCAAGCGTTACACATGATGGGGCCCTGCTCTCCTGGAGATGGCTGAACACCTGCCTGCCATGGGAAGCAGTGAAATAATTCCTTGTCTTGCTTTGTATGTGTGCGTGGCTTTTGTTTTTCTTATTAAACTGTCTTTATCTCAACCCATGAGTTTTCCAGCTTTTGCTCGTCCCCTGCTCCTGTTGGTGAGGGATGAACGAGTGTCTGCCTGGGGCTTGGCTGCTGGCTGGGGCCAAACCACAACAGAGTAGATTCCCTAGTTTATCAACTCTGTTATTCCTGTTACACATATGGTTTGGAGGATAATGACATATATATGAGAAATCAGAACTCATCAATTGCTCACACATCAAATTTTGTACACTCAAAAATGAGATGCTAAAAAGTAATTGGTATGTATTTGCAGAAGTTTTTCCACAAGTGACCTAAGTTATGATAACTGTACAGAAACATTCCACAGCCTGCTTGTTTATTGTTGCTAACAGATAAGAAAATTGTAGCTGGTGTCAAGGACATATAGCACAATTCCTGCTTGTTTTGCACGGCAAAATGGTTACCTGTGACAACTGCTATTGAAAACAGCAAGAAATAGACAAGCATCTTGTTGATAGTTCACTGGTAATGAAGGAAGAAAAATTCAGAATGCAAATTATTTATAATCAATTTATTCAGCCCCAGTGCTTGGAAATGTATTCAATGATTTTTATACAATAAAGTGAAGGAAGAAAGCACTGTATTCTTCCCTCTATATTAAGGAGTCAGTTTTATTTGCCATGTAGTTAATTTCTTTATCCTTCTTTCTTTATCTCTTTCTGCCCTCTCACTTCAGCACAGACACATTTCAGGCTCAATGGCTATTTCATTAAACTAATGTTTTTTCACAGAATTCCTGGTTTACTGTGCAATGTCTGATTAGAGCAGACATACAATAAGAAAGGTGAAAATAAAGGAAGTAAGCATGTGTAATTGCGTTGGTATTCACTGGGAATTTCTATTGCTAACATTTTGGTTTAATATTTATGCTGGAGGACAATTCAGTACTGATGAAAGTGAGACGAACATATCTGTTCAGACTCACTCTGCTGGACACAAAGAATTTACTTTCTCTGTGAAATTAGTTTTACCACACATCCACTCAGACTTCCAGAAGTTTTGAGGATTCTCCTTTTTGCTGCTTAAGACCAGGCTGATGGTCACACACAACAAACATTTCTCCTGAATACTCTGCAATGTTCTAGCCTAGGAGTGGGGTGTTGGAGAAGAAAATGCAGTGTTTTCTCGATATTTTAGAGAGGTTTCATGTGCATTAAAAATCTACCTAGAAAACTCATGTTTATGCTATTCAGCTAATAAAATATTCAGTTTTCCCACTACAAAACTTTAGTAATCTGAGAATGGGATTATTCTACTGCTATTTCACTCAGCCCACATTTAATTCAATTACAATTATTCATCCAGTTACAATTATTTTTACGCAGGCATAAACATGGAAGATTGACAGCTCAGTAATTTACAGGAAGTGGTGGGCAGAATAGTATCTATTGTAGGTCATGCCAAAAGATGATTTAAAGTCCTGAATTATTCTTCAGTCCTGAGGGTTTTTTTGTTTTGGTTTGGGGTTTTGGGGGGTTTTTTGGGGGGGCGTGCATCTATAAGAAATGCCATTTACAAAAAGGTGAGTGAAAAGCAGGTTAATCAGTTTATCCTTCAGACTCATTTAAGAGACTCAGAAAAATTAGGGCTAGAACATGAATCATCTTTTAAAGGATCAAATTCAGCTGATGGTCTACAAACCCATTTTTGGTTTGGATATCTTTACTTGAACAACATTCTGATGGATTGATGTGAGTTAATATTTTTAAAATTAGAAAAAGATGACACAATAAAGTTTCTGAAACATTTTGCCAGTCATAAATTGATGGGTTTTCTCTGTTTTCCAGCAATTCACAATACCACACTGCCTCAATTCAATTAGTTTCGTTAAAAGGCATTTTTCTTGCTACAAATGCTTCTTAAATGTGGAAATATCTGTAACTAAAACAAGATTATACATGATTGGTATTTATGGGTCAGTCTTACAGTATTGGAAATTGAATTCAAAGAACCAGACTTTCATATTTTTTAAAGGTCTTTCTGTAGAAAAGGAGATTTGCTGACAGAAATAATTCTCAACTGACAGCTGTTTAATAGCTCTGAGTCTAAGCCCATTCCCAGAGGACAGATGTTTGCATCTTGAAAGCCAGTACCAGTACCAATAGGAGGAGTAAAGGCTTTATATATAAAGTCGAAACAGAAGACAGTGTAAAGGATAATGAATCATTGCATCAGTGCAAGCAAAGTATTTTGAAAAGCACAACATAATCAACCAGTACAAGCCAGTCATAAATGTCGCATATTTACCTTCCTCCAGAGTGATTCCTTGACCGTTGGTTGGTTTTCTCTTGTATTCACTCTTATAATTTTGTCAGCATTACAAGAGACAAACACAAAAGCTATAAATAATATAAAATAAATTTCCTATCATAAAGAACTGAGATCATAGTGTAAACTTTGTATGTGTATAAAAATGCCAAATCTATAATTTAGTGGCCAAGAAGAAGGAAGGTAGAATAGAGTGACATTCTAAAGAGTAATGACATGTGCTAGATAATATGGTCCAAATTTTGATGTTTGAAGAGTGAAAAAGACTCTGCTGTCAGACTACATCAAACAGACAAGAAAATTGGGAAGACTGGGCAGGCAGAATTGGTGTATTAACATCAGTCCAGGTGCAATTCTAAGCAGAAGATATTGTCTATTTTTCACATAAATATGTATTTCTTTTTTTTTTTTTTTTAAGTGCTGCTGCTAGAAGATTGAGTAAAAAATATATACTTTAATTGACAATACTTATAGGATCAAAGAACAGTGTTGGAAAACTCACACCTCCAGAGACTTTTCACAAAAATGGGCCAAACTGCTGGGTCTGAACGAGTTGGAAGACTTGAAAAGAAAAACCTAAACTGCAGTTTTGTATATAGGCAAGGCAGTTTTGGAAGCATTTCTGTATTTTTCTAATATCTGGAGTATTTAGACAAAATTAGCAGCTGAATTCAATTATTTTATTCCCTTGACTGTTCACCTCATAAGTCAGCTCATCTGTGTGACAGCCATTGGTAGCTGGATGCCTTTGTCTCAACACAGTATACAGGAGACATGAAAACATCACTCTGCAAGAGACTCTCATTTGCAACTGTCAAGATCTTGTTTCCAAGAAGGTGAAACCCCATAGCTGCTCCATACTACAAAAGCTGAATACACAAGGCCCATTGAAAATTCTGATTATCAAATTAAGCAAGGATAAAAAAAGTTAGAAACCAAGTACATATAGAAAAGCGAAAGGATAAATTCAAATGACTGAAGGTACTTAGGTGAAGTGCCATGAAGATGATTAGAGGGACAGAAGACCAGTGCTACAAGGACAGGCTGAGAGATTTGGGGCTGTTCAGACTGGAGAGGAGAAGGCTTCAGGGAGAACTAATAGTACACTCCAGTACCTAAAGATGGTTTATAAGAAAGAGGGTTTGTACGGGTTTATAGCAGGGCCTACAGTAATAGGACAAGGAGTAATAGTTTTAAACCAAAATAGAGTAAATTTAGTCTAGAAACAAAGGAAAAAATAATACTGAGAGTGGTGAAACACTGGCACATGCTGCCCAGAGAGGTATATTCAGGCTCCATTCCTGAAAACATTCGAGCTTAGGTTGGACAGGGCTCTCAGCAACCTGTGTAGGGATGCATTTACCTATTTATTTTTAGGCTCATCTTCTATTTAGATAAAATCAATATGTGGCAGCAAAAAACCAAATGTGTCTAAATAATGCTGATGCCCAACAATGAAACAATGGGTTATGAGCAAGGTCTCCTTCAGTGATCAGAAAAACAAAGGCAAAATATTTATACCAGTCATCTCCTCCTACATTTATTTCTTATGAACTGATATTTTTGAAGCTCACTATTTGTGGTATGCTTAACAGGTGTAAAAATTGACAGCTGAATTATATTCTCCTTAATTTGCATTAGAAATGAAATGTCGCTGATTTTTGTTTTCATGGACCAGCTGTGTAGGAAATGATTCATCTTTTCATCAAACTGATCACTGATACAACTTTTCTTGATGGATACATATTTCCAGCACTTTGCATAAATATTCTGAATCTCAACAGAAACAGAGATGTGGGTTCTCTGAGGCACTGCACCAGCTAGGTCGTTTATTTTCACATGCTGAAAACTCCAATCCCATAAAACTATTGCCATAAGTAGACTAGGACTCAAAAATATAGGGGAAAAATAAAATGGAAAAAAAAAAAATAAAACCAAACAAAACCCAACCAACGAAAAACCAAAAAAAACCCCAAAGAGTTAGGTCTGGTTTGATTTGCTATTAATGTATTATTTTAGGTCCATACATGAGTATCTGAGCCAATTTATCATGTGTTATTTCGGCATAAAGTCTTCCAGCACAATCTCTGAACAAAGCAATTTTAAGGAAGATTACTTTAAGACTTCATATGATGAAGATGCAAGCAACTGGAGAATCTAAATACATAGTATTAGCAAGAGGAAAATGTTACAACAAGAATGCGTGCTGATTCTATCCACTGACTCTTTCTTTGTCTCTTACTCCTATTTTAAGAACTGCGTGAGGACGTGGTAACTTCTGAACTTGGTTTTCAATGCACTCATTGCCTATTTTTCTTAACAGCCTTTCACACAGTGCAGCAGAATTCCCTGTCTCCTCTACGAATCCTCAAATGAATTGACAGACAGATGAAGCTTAGTGCTTCCAACCAGATGTAAATGATCAACAGACACTTTAATTATTAACTGCGCTTGTGGTAATAATGGATATGCTAAAGTTGGTTTTTGGCCTGAAGGATAGCCAGTTTATCCTGCTTCTCCAGAAAGACTCAGGAGCTAAAAAATGTTAATAGTATGTGTTTCTAATCTATACTTTGTAGCCCAAAAATGGACCCACCAGATAAATCTGCCGACAGACATCCACAAGGCTGCAGGTAGATTTTGAGCTTGTATTAAGCTGCCCAGCTGGGATCACTGTACTGCACCACAGTCTGGGATGTAGTCATGACAGAACTAAAAAGCTTAAGAAGAAAGGTGGTTGGTATCGTTGTTTGTGAAAATCCAAGTTTGGAGCAGTGGGCAGGAAAATTAAAGCAGAATGAAAGAGGATATAAAAAGCCCTGACCAAGTTTATTCTGACACCTGGGTACCATGGTATCTCCACGTAACATTTGTTTTTAGATCCTAACCCATCAAAATATTTGGAGATTCCTTTTAATGAAAGACCCTTAATATTTAAACACATCACAATCATTTCCCACGCAAGAATACACATCCAGCTAGATTCCCCACACTAGCATCTTCCATAAAAGCAAAATAGCTCCAAAAAGCAGAATAGATGAAGTTGCTTTCATGCCCTCCACCAAAAGGCTAGATAGGAAGGAGTATCATTTTCACACCATTTTCTCACTATTAAGTATGAGGAAAAACAACAATGAAGAGAAATGTCAATGCCTCTAGAAGGATTTGTGCAGGTGAAAACAATCACGTGACTTCTGTTAATCTTTGTATTTGCCTTAGGGCATATTTCACATTAAGCTCCATGCTCTAATATTCCCTCATATCTCATTTTAAATCCTGCAGAGCATGTACATAATGCACTTTCATCTTCTACTTTTCTCATTCGTATGAACATATGCTTCTTTACATTTTGGCAGTCCTTCAAATGGTATAATTTGAAAAAGACTTACAGTTAATGACTTTAACCTTCCAAAACAAAATACACCACGTCTTCAAAATTTGGAGCAATTTCTCTAACACTGACAACCACTTCTGTTAGCAAGATCAGTCATTCAAATAGATCATAATTTTTTTAGGTAAATAAAATGCAAAAAATCCTCCAAAACTGCCACAGATATGTATGCAACATAAAATTACATTGTTATTCTTAACAGAAATTCATCTCTATGTATAAAAACCATCGACTTAGAAAAGCTTTTTTCTTTAACATCAACATTAATTCTTTCCAATATATTGCCATTAACCATCAGAAAAAGGAACGCTGAAAATATCTCAAACAAATTCTGACTTTTAGCCGGTGACAAGTTTTATAATATAAGCACCTCTAAAGTACTGGTACAAATGAAATTATCAAATAAATTCAAAAAGATTGATAAACAAAGCAAAGGTAAGAAAACTATTCTATATTGTATTCAAAAGTGTATGGCTCAAACAGCTACCAGTTAAGACTAGAACAAGTAAAAGGTGGTATCAGTATTTTTATCTCTTCTAAATGTAAAAAAAACAACAACAACAAAAAAAACCCAAACAAAAAAACCCAAACAAACAAAAAAAACCCAACAAAACCAACTAGTCCTAAGTCAAAACCACTTGGATCTAGCCCTTCTAGTATTTTTGTTGAAACTCATGAAATTCTTGCAATTTACGCACAGGTAGAGTACACAATTACAGTGATGTGAAGGCATAATTTTACCCTCTATAGTTTACTGAAAGTTCCATATCTTATCTTTCATCCATTGTCTTGTAGCCTTCATGTCAAAATGAAGTAGGAGAAATCTACTCAGAAATAATACAGATGTGTTTAGATCTATTTCTCTTTTTACTGATGCTGACTAGGAATCAAGAGTTAGCATAGCCTTTAGCATGAAAATTGGAAGTAGACACGTGCTGTAGGAAACAGCATTTTTCCTTTAACTTAGGAAAAGGAATGAAAAAGAAATTGAGATAGCCACATTAGCCAAAATCTCTATTTCAATATATATAATGAAAAGGCTATTCTCCAACAGATTTGTGATTAGCTAGACTTTTAGTCATTCTGCTTAAAATACAAAGCAGCACTCAGGAATGAAGAAAAGATAGTATCCCTTATCAGATGTTTGCCCAATTTTTAAAGCTCTGGCCCCAAGCTTCTTTTCTTCCACCAATTGCAGTGGATTGGTGGTAAAAATGATCTCCTTTTTGTCATCTCATGCATGGTTGCAAGTCTGGATATCTTTCTGTATTTCTGTTCTTCCACAGTAAACCACGTTGCCATTTATAAAGCAGTTACAAAGCAATGACTTACTATCCCTCCCATCACTGTTTCAAATGGTCTGCTAGTTAGCTGATCTCCTTCCCCTCAAGCAACCTTTTTTCAAGAAAAACCTTCAAGGTTCAGAAGTCAGCATACAAATAAAAGTAAAAGAGCAGAGGCTTTCAGATGTAAGAAAAAATGAGAGCGAAAAAGAAGCATCATTCAACATTACAATGATCTCATTTGTAAATAAGTGCAATGATTTTGTCAGTAGATGTTCATCTTTCTGAATGCAAGTTTCCTTAGACACTTTTTCCCTGCACTCTGGATGACCCACTGAAGTCTAGAATAAACCTGAGCAGGGTACATCTGTCCTCATTTTCCTACATCTTTCTACTAGGAGATATAAAAATGATATATGCCTAATAGTGTTTTAAATACATTTATTGAAACTGAATCTGATTCCCTTGCAGCATTTCACAGAATCACCATTATCTCAACTCCTGGAAAAACATAGTAAGAGCTAGGCCTGGGGCTGAATGGCTGTAAATGGCAAGTTTTTGTAGTAAAGCTTTCCTACAAACCTTCCATTCATTTCTGTTTCTATTACAGAGCACCTGCTTTGAATCATCACCTCAAAGAATGTAATCTTTTCCTCATTTTTGCTTCTCCCATTTTGCCTCAGCAAAATAAATTCAAAACTGAAGCCTGGAAATCATGGGGAAGAATGAACATATTTCTTTCTTATTTCCCAATAAACTGGGACACAGGGACTTCTTCCCCTGCTTTGAAACAGGTAGAGAGTGCCTTTGAAGTTCCCTACTTCTCACAATTTCCCTCTGATATGCAGTTGTTTATACTCAGGCAGGGATCCTTGGAAAGGTAATCACTGTGCTTTGCAATTCTCTGCAATGTTTTTGAGGAAAAAGATATAAATTTAAACTTCCTTTAACAAATGAATTATTTGGACTTTTGTCTTTTATATCCAGACCTAAAGTGGACTACTGGACAAAAAGGAGAGCTGTTCCCATCACCTTTGTATAGGTAATTAATTCTCCCTTACTGTGACATTCATATATTCTCCCTCTCAGCATCATTCCTGTTCAAATCCATCTATCCATCTGTCTAGTCACCATCACCCTTTTATGTAATTTAGGAGCGCAAACAATCATATCAGGAAAAAAAAGAAAAAAGATTTCCAACAGGAGATAATTCTGTTATTATTTTAGTCCCATCTACTGTGTTCTTCAAGAAACTTACTGTCTATGTTCCAGAATATTTTTCTGAGAAATAGTTTTCTGAAAGATATTTTTCTGAAATATATTTTTCCCTCATTAGAAACATTTTATTTTTCTATATTCACTCAAAATATTCAAAACTACTATTCCTCAAGTCGGGCTAAAGACCCAATGTGCACCAACAAATGTAAGTAAATTTACAGCTATAAAACCACATATGTTAAAAGCAAGACTAACGTAAGATAAAACATACATGAACAAAGAGCACAGGTGGCAGGAAGATCAGAGTAATAAAACAGCCTTCCCTGGCAAATATTTAGCTACACCTTGTTGTCAGTTTAGCTAACCAGGTGGGAGCTGTATACACACAGCAGGAGGAAAAATACTGCTATGACACTGATAAAACCACAAGAGGAAGTGAAAAAGAGGGTAAAATCAATAGAAGAATGTTGCAGATGAAGCTACCAACTTAAAAATCAATCAAGCTCAATAGACTTGGTTCAAATTAATATTATTGCATCATTGCATTGGTTTGCTGAAATCCATGGGAACACACTAGTAACTGTGAACTTCCAGTGGAAACCAAGTAGGGAAAACCCACCTCAATCTCTCTGAAATTTCTCAGCATGTCCCATCACTTCTGATATAAATTTTTCAGGTCACATACAGAAATCCAAGCTCTATTTCACTCAGTGTAGCTAGTGACATCCATATATAATGTATGACTAATATCACCACTTCATGCTATATGAAAAAGCCTTTTCCTTAAAAAAAATGGGCTACTATATTGCACTCTGTAAAAAGAAAATGATTTCAAGAGTCAGAGCAAAAGTACTCAAATCATCCCAAGCCTAAATTATGGAAGTTACAAAATCATTACTCTCCTCAAAAGCATCCAAGCCTCTCAGCCAAGTCCTTTGTCAGTGATTTTATGTCACCTTTACTACCACTGTGAAGCATCAGGACCTTGGAGTTTAGCGTCATTACCCAGCTGAGGAACAGCTGAAGAATGTAACCTTTCCTTATGAGAGCCAGCAAAAGTGCCTGACTCACACATAATATTAATATTCAAACCACAACCATGAGAAACCATTGAAGAAAATATTTTACTACTTGAAGGTCAACAAGGCCAAAGGACTTCAGGGGACAAATAATTTCACAGGAGATTCAATTGCTGAGGCAGACATAACAGAATAAAACCACTTACATAGCCTTTTGTTTAACCTTTCCAAGCACTTTGGAAATCTCTTCAATTCTTCCTGTCTATGACAGATTTTATGTGCAGATATGAAAAGAGACTGTCAAATTCTTTAGTAATTCCAGACACTCAAGTCTCTAGATATTTAAAATGGTTAGTAATTGTTAACACAGATTTCGGTTATTTTACTCAGTTCTGCAGCCAGAATTTTATTGATTTGACTGTCCCACTCAGATGAATGAAATACTACCCCTTACTACTAATAAAGGTTCCTTTTTTTCTTACAAGCATTGAATTAACAGTGAAGGAATTGTTATGAGTACTTCTTTCTATTGCCCTTGTTCAGAAAATATCTCTCACAATAACTTCCTAATGGATAATTTCTTGGATATTGATGCTGGCTTTAGCAAATAACCTACAATCTGTGGTATACTTTCCCAATGCTTTCAGAAATATTATTTGGATACTGCTGTAGAAAAGACAGAGTGTACTCACTAGCAATCATCTAAATATTATAGTAAGTCCTCTGTTCCGCCTTTTGTTATGCCCCCATTTTATCAATAGATATACCTAAATTACAACCCGTTCATCTGAACAGTCTCTTTCTTTTCTCTCTCAGGTGATCTACTACTACTAGTGCTCCTAGTTTTCACCTTCTGATCATTAGCCATTCATGGCTTTTACTCACCAGTAATACTATTGTTCTTTAGTAGTTCTAGACTTTAAGAATACAGCTGCAGTGAACATACTCCTTTGGAACATATTAAGAGCAGTAAGTAGCCATCAGGAAAGGAACTTCTAACTTATGTGCGAGTTATTTGCATAAATCAAAAACTAAAACACTCTTGCCTCACAGCATTACTTTTATAATCAGCAAAAGAGATTCAAGAGAATACATTAGATATATCTTCAGATTATAAAGCAAAAGCATCAAGAAATCCTGCACAGAAGCACAGGAATAAGCATGAAGGAATATATTTCAGTTTAAAAGCTTAATTGCTTCTTTAGAATACTAAGTTCTTGGTGGGGGAGGGGAATTAACATTTAAGCGATAGCAACTTAAAATGCTCTTCTATAAAGCTGAAGACAGAATTACATTATTTCTCTAGACTGTGAAAAATAGCCATAGAGAGAAAATATTTTCAAACAATGTTAAAAAATAAACTTAACTTTTGGTGACCTGGGTCCAGCTATACTCAAAATAAAAACTACAAGATAACATAATTATACAAGTAATGACATGGAAGTAGACTTATTGCAAAATTAATAACAATAAAATAAAACTATGTATAGAAAGGGACTATATTACTACATATTTATCCCAAATCACATATTCAAATATCCTCGATGACTTGAAGGAACAAACAAGCCATGGTTAAGGTAACATCACAAATGAAAATAGAAGTGGGTTTAAAAAGGGTATTGCAAATAATGAATAAAGAAAGAGATTCTAAACCACAAAACAAGTGTTTTCCATCATCAACAAGAAAAAAAAAGGTGATAAAACCATGAAAGATATAAAATTTTCCCATTAAAATAAATATGGAAGTCTTAAAAAGCACAGAAAAGAGCTTTAGCAGAAATCTGTTGTTCGCTAATGTCAACAAGACTACAACAGCTTTTCTCAGCAGTATATTGGTTCTTTCTGACTTCTTTAACAAATGTACGTTTTTGTTTTCCACAGATTTGTATGCTTAATATAGGGTTTTTTCTAACTCTTCATCTTCTAACATTTTAGTTATAACCAGTATCATTAAAGGTGAGACTTTGCAGAGCTTTTGTTGAGTATTTTCACCTCCTCAGAGAATTTTTTGATCATGCTTTTACTTAGTGGTGACAGGCTACTTAATTGATGGCGAGTCAGAAATACTCGTGGTTCAAAGTGTGATTTAAATTCTTTCCCACTAATTGTTGCATTAGCAAGCTGAACAATTCCATATAACTTACACTCACCTTTTTTTTGCAGGAGAAGAGTCTCAAATCTATTACAATAGCACAGCTAGAAATGGTTACCTACAGATCAAGTGACTGCTTGCTATACTTTTATACTGGTATTCTTAAGTGGTTCAACAGAGACTCTGTCATAATTAGATTCAGTCCCTCTCAAATAAAAATTGGGTTTCTAGAGGGGACCAAAAAGGTATGTTCATTTCTTTTTATAGTAAAATTGAAGAAGATACTGCATTTCATATTAAAAAAGACTCCTACTGGAGCTTCTTGGAGATCAGCATTAATAGGGGACAATTATATAAGTCACATAGACTATGAATCAAAACAGAGAGATCAGACCATTTTTCATTTCTGTATCATTTATCTGCATCATTTATGTGCATCATAAGCCTTTCTTCAGTTTAACTATAAACAAACTTGCCTCTTTTTTTTTGTCTTATTAGATGAATTGCAAAGTAGTGAAAAGGAAATGTTCATGGAGAAAAAAATTACCTTACGAAAATAAGAGAGCAAGAGAGGAAACACACTGAAAGCTAAAGTATATGAGGGTAAAATCTGTGGTCTCATCAACATCCTGTAGTCTCCCTGCACAAACACATTCTGGTAATGGTTCATCAAATGCTTATGTGCATGAGGAATTCCTACTGGATATAATGATTCCTACATGAAGAGCATTTACCTCTCTGACAAGAAAACCATCGCTGAATTGAGATGTAATGCTTGAACATGTGGGGAAAAAAAGAAAAAAAACTTTGGTATGAGTATTGGGTCAACATTTTCAATAGCTCTTTAGCAAGTGCCAAAGAACTGAAGCAGACTGAGCAAATAAAAGTATAGAGAAAGACAAACACCATTAACTTGACTTGAACTCCATCTGTAGAGAGAATATTGTTAGCCTGGTTCTGACAGATTATGGGCAGATGCATAGGGCTATATCCAGTCCATCCCTAATTAACAGGCTTTAGAAGCTTCTCAGTTGAACCACTTCTCATTGTTGTGACAAATACCTGAGTACATAATCTACTAGGAAAAAAATCAATTGCTTTTGGAATCATCTGAAGAAAACATTTCCTTCCTCAGTTGATACGTAAGTTAGTTTTAGCCATAATGGACCATAAATCACAGCTATATACAGAGAAACCATCTCACTTATTCAGTATTTAGCCCTATCTTTCCAAGGTTTTTCTGCACTTTTTTCTTTATCAATGGTCAAGTGTTCTGACTTAATTCAGAATATTTTGAACATGTGTTTGGCATAAAATATGTACTTTTGTAACAGTCAATTGCAATTAGTTTACCTACTCCTTAAAAATTTAAAGGCAGATGTTCATTCTCAATTACTTTATTCTATGGGACTTCGTTTATCTAATCAAAGGATCTTTTAAAATTATGAAGATACTGAGATGTATTGGTTTTATTCATGGCAATTATGTCACAGGCCAGACACCACAGCTCCAGAGAGCCAGAGTACAGTCGGCAGCTGTTTTGCAGCACAGAGTGCTTTCCTACCTCTCCTGCATTGTATACCACACACATAAACAGCCTCCAAAATCAACAGGGTTGACTTTCCAGCTTGATTTTTGTGCAGTTTGATGGCACATCATGAATATGTAATTACCAGTATTCGACAGATGAATGCAATCACTAAATATCTCTCTCTGTTTGAGAGTACCTTCCATTGGAGGGAGCAAGATGAAACAATATTCTGTGGGTTTCCATTCCTCCCCATATGAACTGAGCAAGCACCCTGTGGTGACAGCATCTGCTGCTCTCTGCTGTAATGGATATAGGCTTGGAAACATTGCTGGAGACAGGACTACATTTGTGGTCTCTAGAATTTTTACATCTTCAAATGCAAATTCCCTTGCTCTACCAAAGGGAATGACTCTGTTATGGGTCTTTTGAAAAACTGTTGTGTTGTCCTCGGAGAACAGATCCGCTTTATGTTTTGGCTGTGGCTGTGCTCACAATGAGGAACTGTATCAGTTCCACTGTACTTTCAAGTGTTGAAGTGAGAACTGTATTTCAGCAATTGGGTCCCCTAAAAAATGCACTCATCTGCATTTTCTTAAAAATTGCCAAGGAGAAGATCTACCCAGGTGTTAGAGTGCAGAGTTTCATCTCAGACACAGGGTAGCTCCATCACAATGTTATTTGAGACACAGAACCGGAGCAGCACACACCCCCTGCCCTTGGAGCTATCTTTCCAGATTCTGTCTCAGGCATTTTCCAGGACTGGTTCCACTGTGCTGGAACACTTCCACCACTAGTCCTGTTATACAGTAACATTATCTTTCATTTTCACCCGGTAACCTTAGCTTCCTTGATGACAAGTTTATCTTTCAAATTCGCCTACAATAAACAGTCTTCTGTATAAGCTTCCAGGCCTTGCCAAATCTTTAGCTTCCTTTGGAAGACTCCCAGGACACAAATAATGCTGAATGAGGGGCAGTGAAGTCTGTGTTTACTGAAGGATATTATAAAAAAACTGCAGCTTGACTAAACATTCCAGAACTAGGGAAACAATGTGTACATATCCATGAAGCTGGATCTCTTTTTTAAAATATTATTTGTATTTTCAGTTAGTCACTTCACACATATTTCTCATAAAAAAAGGATTCCATTTCAAATGTTAGATGGGCTCACCAAAATTATGTGGCTGCAAGATACCGGAAACTGTTTTTGACAGTGTTGATGAGCCCCCCAGCAGCACAATACAGACCTTAACTTCAAACTTATTTGTTAATTCGGTCACTGTGAGCAAAACGCATTTCTTTCACTCCCTTTGGGTAAGTGACTCATAAAGACATGGTTTAAAAAACAGTATAACCATCTTACAAAAATAACTCTTAAGTGTAAAAACAGAGAGAGTAGGCTGTAAGGAAGAAAGGCAAAGGACAGCAGAGAGAGAAAAAAAAAAGTTTAAAGACAGACAGACACTTGAAAATTTTCATTTGTCTTCACGACCAAAATTACATCATGAATAAACAACGCAAACTGTCTCAGCCGTATTCTTACTGTATCTGCTGCAGTAAAGCAGCTTTGTCTCTCCTCCATATGTGCTGCTGTTTACATAATCAATTCTGACTCAGTTATTTAATGACGTGAAATACAAACATTTCTTTATCAACTCATTTTGCAAAATATTCTTCCGAATTAATCTCTCTCCAACACCACCTATTACTTTCTCTCTGTTTTTAACCACAAGTTTTCACAGCAAATGTTACAAGAGGATGACAAGGGCAATTATCACTAGAACAAAGCAGAACAAAGCTATGGTAATGAGAGGAACTGCAGTTCATTCACTGAGGTTCTGACAGTGATGAAAGGAGTAAACTAAGCCTACCTTTATTTTATAGATAACAAAGCAATTACAGCATGTAAACTAATACAGAGAAAATAATAATTTACAGGAAAACCAAGAGAACAGAAGACTCTGAAAAATACAAAGGAAACCACACTTGTATAAAAAATAATTCACTACATCAAAATTATTATGAATAGGTGACATATAAGAAGTATTGGGATGCATAGCAAATAAAACCACTTTTTCAAAAGGAAATACTGTTAATTGGTGGAAAATAAAACAAACCCCCAAAACTACAGAAACAGAACAAAACAAAACGTAAGGTGAAAAAAAAATAAAACCAAAAAACATAGGAAGAAACAAAAGTGTTTTATTAAATCCTGCAAAGGGGTAGCATATTTTGTTATCGTAAAATTTATCCACAGAAAGCAAAATTTATCCTGGGTGTTTGAGTAGGGGAAACACCATGATCCAGGGGCAGCCCACGTACACTGGGAGGAAAAGACAACTTTAGAATGGTGCACTCAGGGCACTTTGGCAGGTTGGTGAAGATCATGATAAATTAGAAATACCATTGCACCTGTTCCATAGCTGGCACTCAGGACCTGTCAGAAAGGTAAATTAAAATTGCTTCTTTCTTCCTGCTCTGCAGAGCCTTCGAATGAAGCACAGGAATGGAAAACTTCACAGTGTATGAGCTGGAAGGCTCAGATAGGGCTCGTATGTTGCCACTTCTGAAAACTGGCCACCCACAGGCACCTCCACCAGATGGAAATGCTGGCAATAAAAACTGGTTACACATTCACATCATGTCATCCTGTCTTCTGATTTCAGCAATTTGGCCCATCTTAGAATCAGCAAGCAAATAAGTGAAAGCCTTAGGAAAAAGCTTCTGCACTAGAAATTCACTCAGATTAATCTGAAAGACATGAAACACAGTACTAAAATCCAACATTTCCTAGGCTCATGTTTTGGCAGCACAGAATGGCTTAAAAGCAAATTAAGAACACGAAAGAAGAAATCCGAGGCTCAGAAAGGATGAGTGAGCCTCAGACTCACGCAGTGAGTAACTAAGACAGCCTCAGGTCCTTCTTGTGCGGTCAGTCTACTGCACTGCTCTGCATCCGCTTCAAGTGTATTTGTGGCAACCTCTCTCAGGTTTTCAATATCTGTTAAAAGAAGACATCATTTCATTTCTTTCTTCTGGGTTAGAATTGCCCATACTTGCCTACAAGGAATTTCCTAAGAATTCAAAGCAGGTCAGTGGTACCTTCCACACAAGACAAATGCCACAGATGTGTATCTTCCTTATCTCCCTGGCACACAGTTCAGCATGAGCATCCACAGGCTGGAAAGCAGCATTAACCCCATGTGCTAGGCTAAAAAGCTGAGGCTTTAAGCAGTACTCCAGTAGATTAGGAGCAAGAGTAAGTGCCAAGTGACCTGAGTTTCCACCTTCTTTCTGAACTTGTTTTATTGCAGAGCATAACCTCCATGAGTTTCAATTTTCACACTCGAAAAAGTCAAATAATTACACCTCTGTACCTCACAGGGACTCTGTGAAGTTTAAATTAATAATGTTTGCCAAGCACTATGTAAGTGCAAAGAATTATTAAGGTCACTCAGCATCAAAAAGGGGACCAGAGTCCAAGGTTTTATGGCTCTTGGCCCCATATATAAAACACAAGACTTTCCACTCAAACAGTTGTATTAAATAAATCCAGGGCTTCAGTTCTTTACTATTTAATATGTGAAATGTCTAGACAGCTGTTCATTCCAAAACTGCTTTCTAGAAAACACATACATTTTTACAAAGCAAACTGTGCTTTTTTGGGCTGCCTAACTACTCACTAAGACATTTTCTGGCAGGTTAAGTAAGAATTTTCCTCCAGCAGATCTATCCCACAAGGAAATTATTTCTTCTAAGACATTAAAAAAAGAATAAACATGGTGGAAAAAAAAGGATAATTCTTATAAGTAGATAATAGATGGACACTTGTTTTTATTTACAAACCATTTTAGGAATATACCTTTTTTTGTTGTTTTGTTTTTATTTTTAAGCTCAAAAAATAATGCTTTTTCTTGGATGGAAAGAAGAATGCAAGATTTTTCTGTGTTTATGTTCACGGAAGCACTTGATCTTAGGAAAAAAACCAACTCATTAACAATCCTTAACTTCAAATTATGCCATTATAAAGAGGAATTAAACACAGTGTAAATATGCCCTTAATAACATCTTCACCCATTCATTTGGGAAGCTCTCAGGGAAACACAAAGCACAGTAATAATTTGTCGTTCAAACTGGCTCACAGCTAAGGGGAGGTACTATTGGTAGCTTTAGTATTACAAGACAAGATGGTGGAAGCAGTTGCTGTTTCCATGCTTTCTCTTCCGGATACATTCAGTGACAAGTAATTGTTCCCTGGAATATGGTTGAAGAACCGGTAAAAAGCTTCGTATTATCCCTTCCAGTCATACTAAGAACAAAGGTCTTCAAACCATATTTAGTTCATTCCTTCCCGTGGGCTGGGTAGGAAAGATAAATTGTGAGTACACTTATGTTCCCCATCCCACAGGAATCCAGTAAAATTTGCAAATGTCAGACACCCAGGATAAATTTTCTGCAGAGTAAATTGATTTCATATTTTAGCATTTCTGTTAAAGAAATAGGAAGCATGCCTGGAAGTTCACAAATGAGACTACCCCCAGAACTTCACCCAGACACTGCAATATGCAAACCCAGGCTTTATTCTAACCTCCTTGTCTGCCATGGAACAATACATGACAGTAACTTTAAAGTAAAAGACATCATTTTTGTTTCTTTTGTTTGTTGGTTTGCTTGTCTGTTTTGATGGGTGGGCCAGCATGAGGTTTGAGTGTTGCTTTCCCCAGCTCTCAATGGCATTCCCATTTACAGTTTTAATTTTGAAGTTATAAGGTCATAAAAAATGAAAAAAGAGCTGAGATTGACATTAGACAGAACAATTATATTCCTTCAGAATTTAACGTTACAAAAGAAATCACACCAGTAGTGAGTGTTAAAGTATATGCAGACTTCTTATGGATAAGACAGGTCATGAAAATTTCTGACATCACTGTAAGATCTAGATACTAAAACTAAGATTTACTTTTGCATTCCTGTCATTGCCAAAATCACGGAATGTTGGAAGGGACCATAAAGATCACAGTCCCAACCCCACTGCAAAGGGCAGTTTCTCCCACTAGACCAGGTTGCTTTTAAAGTCTTATCCAACCTGGCCTTGAACACTGCCAGGTCTGGGACATCCACAACCTCCCTGGGCAACCTGTTCCAGTGCCTCACCACCCTCACAGTAAAGAATTTCTTCCTAATATCTAGCCTCTTTCAGTTTGTACTCATTGCTCCTTGTCCTATCACTGCAGATCCTGATGAAGAGTCCCTCTCCATTCTCCCTGTATGCCCCTTTCTGATACTGGGAGGTTGCTGTAAGGTCTCCACACAACCTTCTCTTCTCCATGCTCAACAGCCCCAACCTTCCCAGCCTGGTTTTGTAGGGAATGTGCTCCAGTTCTCTGAGGAACTTTGTGGACTCCTCTGGACTTTTTCCAACAGGTCCATGTCCTTCCTGTGCTGGGACCCCAGAGCTGGATGCAGTGTTCCAGGTGGGGTCTCACCAGAGCAGAGGGGCAGAATCCCCTCCCTCCCCTGCTGCCCACGCTGCTTTGGATGCAGCCCAGGGCACGTTCGGCTTTCTGGGCTGTGCATGCTCACGGCCGGGTCATGTTGAGTTTTCCATCAACCATCATCCCCAAGTCTTTCCCCATAGGGCTGTTCTCAGTCCCTTCTCTTCCCAACCTGTGGGTGTGTCTGGGATTGCCACGACCCAGGTGTAGTACACTGTGCTTTAATTTAATAAATTAAAAACCATAGCTAATAAATATTTAAATAAAATACTCCGTCTGGAAAACAATACTCTTACTAACTCTATTGGGCTAAATGTTTACTTTAAAGAAAAATGTACAGAAATAATGTTACCCTGGATCTTGCTCTTTCACCCATAGTTTTATAAATGAATCAATAGCAGCTGTTGGAAAGCTTTAATTAATTTGAAAATGAGAATGTAAAATATACACATTGGCTTAAACCAACTCTACTGGAAGGAAAATTTTACCAGTGTTGTAGCCAGATTATCCTTGCTGATGAAATATAAAGCTGTACTACTTTTTATGAAGCTGGAAGGAATGACAATAATTTAAAGTGAAACCATACATCCATCTTTGAAACAGAGTTTCTGAGGAAGACAACAGTTTGAATTTTTTTTGGCTTGCTGGAGTAAAATCAGTAGATATCTCATATATTTCTCATTATGAACAATAACCTTTATTCAAAGGTTTAACTTCACATTTCTCTTCACTTTGTAAGTCAGGCTGGAAAGTTCTCAACCATAAAACCTACACAGTCCTCAGCCTTTCCAGACTGACAGTGGATTAACATATTTCCCATAATGTAGCTATCCCTTAAGAGACAGAATGACCTGTTTCTGAAGTGGTGAGAGGGGAGAACTGTTTAAGGTCTATCTGATTAACCAGATACTTTACCGTGAATAATTTTCATCAGCTGCAGAGATGGAATGAAATTCAAAACTCCTTATGGTATGTTTTCTTCCTGAACGTCTCCAGTTTCATCCTCAAACAGGTATACTTCAACTCTGCAAGGTGAATGCAAATTATTTTGATAATGTCACAATAAAATAAAAGCTACATGCTCAAAATCAGCTTGGTGAAAATAAAAAGAAGTGCCACATACAGCAATGCCTGACATGTTGTGCTCATCACTCTATTAGTCCCAGGGAGACTGTATCTTTAAACGAGGAAGCATTTCAGTTTCAGTACATTGTCTGGTTCCTGTCTCCTTCCACATTCCGTGTGTCAGCTCTGTAACTATTACTTGAGCTAATCTAAAAGAAATAACCTACCTATTCAGGAGAAGTCTGAACATTTCACATAAGATTACATTTCTTCCTTTCCATGTCAGGAACGATAAGCAAAACCCCATACCCTGAGCAAAGAAATGATAATTCAAAGAGAAAGAAAATACTCTTGACATTTTAACAATAACAAGTTATTAATATAATTCACTTCAGTTGAAAGAAAGTAGAATACATTTACAATGCAACTGAATAAAGGTTAAGTGTATTTTGTGTTTTGCTCTGCATCAAATATAAATATCTGTCATATCAAATCCTAGACTAGTTGTAAGCACTCTCTTAAAATCTATGTTTCTAGAAGAAAAGAAAGCAATTTAAAATGCCATTTTTACAAATGACAAAATCCAAATCAGGCAAACCCCGTATGGAATAGCTCAAGAAATCTAACATAGCTATTCTGAGCAGAGTTCTCCACACACTGGGAACATCACAATTTCTTTAATACAATTGGTGCTCTTGAGATGCAGTACCCTTGCAGCGTCTCACTTAAGGCCAGTTTCCCAAAATAAAGGAATATAAAGCAGATCTGTGTCTTCCTTTTCCTTGGTTGTTTCATGTTATCCCTTCCAACTCTCCTCTATGAAAACCATATGTTTTTATATAAGAAAATATTTAACCAATAAAAATAACACTGGAGATTTATTAATAAGAAGTCTTAAAAGGTACATGCTGTGTTATAAAAGTACAAGACAAAGCCCAAACATAATTAGTAACAAATCCAATGTCATTCTCTCCTTCTTTTTAATTTATAAGAGCAGTCAGTCTGAAGAAAGCATTGATTTCTGAAGGTAGCATTGGCTTCTCTACATTTGGGATCAAATACAGAACTGTCCACTTTCATCAGTGGCATTTTTGCTCTTTTCTGGGACACTTTCAAGTCAGCATTTGAAATGCCTTTTCTTTCCTATAAAGTTTAGGTAAACACTGTCCCCCAATGGAAAGAATCCCTGAAAGGTAAGAGAAGCAATGGGCTTTAGGCTGGCTTCCCACTACAGTTTCTTTTTTAAACTGACCACCAGTGGTAGAAGAGTTCTGTTCTAAAGCTAGGAGATATGGCCTGTCATCACTAGCAAGAGTGCCATTATTTTGAAACAAAAATCCAAATAATGAAAAACAAATGCTCGAACCTTTGGGGATTTTACACCATTCAGGATTTTTGGATACAACCCCCCACTTAGGATGCATACTCCAGCCAATAAACCTCTTCACAGCCAAGGACCAAAATCCACTTGCTACTATTTGCTTTAAAACAGTCACAAATATGCACGAGTTTGCTTACATAGATACCAGCTACTGAATGTATGACCTTTGTTCCGTGTAACCTAATCAGCCACTAAGAAATGAGTGGGTGCAACAGAATAGAGGGTATTTGTCAGTAGCATTTCTGTTTCCCTAGCATGCTTTCCTTCAAAAGCTCAAAAGGTAAAGCACTTGGCAGATATGATGTGCAAAAATTGCTTCAGAGAAGGCAGGAACCCTCAGAGTCAGAAGGAGGACACAGGAAAGACATTCTCATGCAGAAGTGTTCTTCAGTTGAAAGGAGTACTTTAAACTAAATTTCAACAATTAAATGAAGAAAGCTGAGGAAGGAAATAAACAACAGGGAATAACACAAAAGGATACAGAGGGGAAAGAAGAATTAAATTTTTAAAAGAGAGAGTTAATGAGAAGTTCAGCTGCAAATTGATGCAGTATAAAATTATACAAAGGTAATTAGAAAAACATGTTTATTCTGTGAATGGAACCATGGTTTTCACATTAGAAAGGCCATTCCAGCATCTGTAACAGATACACGTTTACCTGCTCTGCTGCTATGAGAAAACATATCTTTACAGTGAGATGAAGGTTATATTTAAGAAGGCAAGGAATGCAGCCAGATCTTGCAAAGGACAGATGTATCTTGTGTGCTGCAGCTCTAAGCAAAGTAGAAACTTGTGACTCTGATGATATTTGCAAGGTTTTAGAAGTCACTAGCTCTTTTCAGAAAACATCTGCAGAAACCAGCTGCATATGGACAATGCCAAAGAGTAAAGAGAAAACAAGCCAGTAAATTTTTCCTTTTAAATCTGTGATGACAAGCTCAAAGGCTGCTGAACAGCCACTTTTTACTGGGAAAAAGACACATAAAACGTCTGCAATGAGAGTAAAAGTGGATGGTGGAATGAATACGGAAGTCTACTAACACGAAAGGAAAGTTATATATAAGGAAAGTAACTTCAGTGAGGAATGGAACAAGTCAATTAAAATAGGCACCAACTTAGAGGAACGATCTTCAGCTCCATGTCTGCCTCTGCTACTTCCTCTGAAGGAAAGAAACAAAGATTGAAAAGAAATCCAGCGCTCTTCCCTACCGTAGAAGGAGGACAGCCTCCCTGTAAGTACAGCAGCTTTCCTGCATGGATGGCACAGGAGTAGTAGAACAGCAGGAAGTTTGCAAGAGAAGGGAGTGTGAAAAGTTCCACTTAGATATTCCTCACTCTTCAGGACGTCTCCATAGGGAATGTCCTCTGTACCTTTTCGACCTCAAAGTAGGTATTAAACTCTGCATTTGTTAAAAGTCCTGTGACTAAAAAAATGATCAAACACTAACACATGTTAAGCAGTTGTAGCTGAGACAGCATATTTTCTTTCGGATTTGCCTACAAAGAGAATTTAAATAATATACAGCAAGGTGGCAGTTTAACTCTTGCCATGAAGATGAAGGGGGTGACCTCAATTTCCCTCCCGTTCATCTGGGACTCTGGCCTTCAGGCTAGTTAGCTCTGTCACAGTCATGCTGTGAAGTTACTTTCAACTCCATTGGGAGATTTTGGTTGGAAGAAAACATCTTTAGGAATAAATGGTTCTTTAAAATCAGTAAATAAAAGGTTCTAATTAAAATGCACTCCCTTAGCTATTGCAAATCAATAGATAGAGCTCTATCATGACTTCACAAGGAACTTTGAGATCTACAAAATTACTTATAAAGCTGTTATAAAATATTTTTTCTGTAAAGAAGCATCTATAAAATAATTCAAAAAACCATATTAATTAAAATACATTTGCTATTCACATAATTTAACAGTGTATGTTCTTAATATATTCAAAAAGACTTTCCTTCAAGTGCCTCGCACTCAATTCAAGACACATTTTGGAGGAAGTACAACAGCATTCCCGTCCAAAATCTATTAAAGCTAGTGTTTTGTTGAGTGGGAGAAATAAAAGTGGCAGCTAGTGTGCATAACTGGTGACAGGAAAGACACCCAAGAAAGATGTTTCTGACTCAGAAAATAGTTAAAGTGTTTCCTGCTTCTTCATCAACTAAACAGGTTAAAAGCTCTGAAGTAAGCCTGCTGTACCAAAGCAGGTTTATAAGAATTTTAAATGATACAATTAAAAGTGACAGTAACAAAAAAACACCCTGGTAACTAGAAAAGAGCTGCTACTACTAACTCCTAAGAGAATTGTGAAGAAAAGAAATTGTTTGATCACAATTTTGCCGTTTTCCTTATACAGAAACAATGGGGGTGAGAGAACACAGAAAAAACAATGTGCACACTTTCATAGACTAAGATTGTATTTAAAAATGCATTTTCCAGTTTAGAACCTCTGCATACTTTTGTTTAAGGAGTGGCATGAGATCCAGAATATGGAAACACATCTGGAGTCTGCAGTGTCAAAACAACATATTTTCTTGGAAACACATTTATATGAAAACTCTAAAGCTAACATTCAAACTCTGATTTACCAAAGTTATATGAAAGAGGACAGCATTTTTGCTACAGGTATAGCAGCTCACAAATTCTGAATCACATTAATGATGTTCTTTTAAGGTCGCAAGAGAAATCCAACCAGCTGTCTGGGTTTTACGTAAGGGTTAAGTCAGTTTTATCAGATTATAGTAAAGAGAGTGGTCCAGACCTGAACACAGAACAAGAAAAAAATCTGTTTCTTATTGTAGTTCTTTGTAAACCGTTTGTTGACTTTTGTTTGACAAGTTACCTCTAAGGCATGAAAGAGCTAAACCATGAATACTACAAGCTCTACAAGCTTGTAATTTTTTTTCAAATCTCTAAAAGCATAAACAATTATACCAAAATCTTTTCATAATACAGTAAAGATGTTCTACATGAGTCACTATTAACAAAGATAACACACTGCCACTAATGACTTTAACCAGTGTTGTATATGATCATCATCATCAAGAACAGTGTCTTCTTATTTGCTAGGACATGGATTGTATCAGTTGACCCAGAAAGCATTCAACAAAAACATTCTGGGTTCTCCCAGGAAAACTAGGTGTACACTTTATTTTAGGGTGTATATTTTAGGGTGTTCATAGCAGGGTTAGAGTGTGGTAACTCAGGCTAGCATGCCATTGCTCACTTCAAACCAGTTAATTGACAGCTGTACCAGGAAAATATTAACAGCTGGCCAAAAACATGAGCTGAAGACATGCCCTTCTAACACAGGGAACAAGAGCAAGCCTGTGCTTTGCTGTGTGATGTTGCAGCTAAGCTCCCTGCATGTGGTTAATTTTAAATTAAGATGCTGTCTGCAAGAGGTGCAGTGATGCTTCTGACTACTCCAAAAGTGTATCTTACAAGATCACACAAACTTAAAACAATCATGATGGTAGATAATGTATTTGCTTAATTTTAAGAAATAAAACAAAACGAAGGGCAGTTAAATCTTGGACATCAAAGAGAATGTGGACCCACAGATTTTAGCTTTTGTGGGATACTAAAATTGGTGGATTCAATTGCTGGTACTTTCAGCAATAGATTTTTGAAAGTTTCTGGAGAGGGTAGTTTTGTGTAGAAAAGTAAGTTAATAAGTAAGAGAGTTGCAATAATTAAAATGGACTTGACATTTTGTAGTATTTTCCTTATTCCAATTCAGCTTCAACCTGTAATTTTTCCTTCTCATTTCTTTCACTTCATATCCACTTCCATGTCCCTTGTAAATGCTACAAAATATCCGTAATCCATGAACAGCCCACTAAAACAGGAATAAAATAACAATGGGGAATCAATTTTTTTGTACTGAACTTAAGAGCAACAGTTTCTATAAGGGAAAAAGATCTATGTGAAAATTCACAAACTAAACAATTTGCAAAGGAAATTAAAATCTATGATGTACCTGCAATACTGGGAGCAAGCTAGGATGCTTCATGAAACATCGATGATTTCTGCAGTGTCCTGTAGAGATAGCATACATCAAAAGAGCCTTTTCAAATAGAAGACAAGTTTTACTGCATCCCTGAATGCTGGTAACATGCACACAGAGAAGGGTAACTAATATTAATAATTTTATTTTATCCCTGAAGCTAGAAAGCACTTTTAGCTAATACAGCACTTATAAAATAATACCTACTTAAAACAATTTTTTATAATTTAAGACATTCTAAATTTTCCTTTTGATTGGTAACTACTACATCAAAATAAATAGTCCAGGGTTTTGCTTGTGTAGACATTCAAAACACAAATAATGTCTTTGTTTACCTCAAATAACTTTTTGTTTATTTTAAATAGGAGGAAACATACAATTTTTTGATTAATTAATAGCTGTTTACACCCAGGAGATAGAATATTATCAAACAAGGGGTTTATTGCTGTTAGGATGGGGTGTGTTTTGTATTTAGTGGTGATTCTGACCTGAAAATTGAACTTGTACGAAAACCCACGATGTTGCCAAAAGAGTAGCAATTTCTTTTTGTATTTTGAGACAGTAGGCTGAAATTGCCCCTCTAATATCAACTTTTGCATTCACAGAGCATAATAATACTTAAATAATTTATAATATCTGTTAGAAACGGGTATAGTGTCTGAAGCTCCATTAATTTTTAGACAATTTACATGATTCAACATAAAGACAGACAGCAACCTAAGATAATTTAATATTTAGCCTGTGGGAAGACAGTATGATAGCTGTGATGCTACAAAGAGCAGGCTTCCTATTGCTGTTACCTGAGGTCAGTATTTATAGGGTGGCGAGAAGCCTTAACTTCATAAAATTTTGGTGCCTCAAAAAAGGACAGTGAACAAAACCAGGGAAGAGTGATATGCCTCAGTGCAAATCCGTGGGACAGAACTGTTTTGATGTTGCGTGTAATTCTGGACCTGTGTGCAAAAAGAATAAGTTAGAAGGAGCAGAACAGATGGTCAGGGGTACACAATATCTGTCTAAGGAGTTACTAAATAAAAAACATCTCTCTAGTCTGGGGAAAAGTGGGGAAGCGTTTGCTAGGAGGGATCTACAAAGTATCATGCCACCTGGAGAAATGAAAGAACAGTCTTTGCCTATCCTTTGAGATCCCACGGACTGGCAAAGCAAATGACACAACCAACGTGGTGCCTGTGTCCCCTGCTCTTCTCCACTCATTACCCTCTCAAACAGGCATTCATCACATCAGTTAACCTTTGGAAACCCTTGTCATGGGGCACTGTGACTTACAGGCATCCACGAAGCAACTGGACTACTTGATAGGAGAGTGAAAAACCACCAGGCCTTTAAATAAAAAGACAGACATCCGCAAGCTACAGGCTTCTGTAAACTGAGACCTTGTTTTGGAGGAGGTGTACTTACTGTGCTGCTGCACCATGGTGCCCTCCATGTCCTGCAGGCACTTTGAGGCTTCTGCTCCCAAATCCTGACCTGACAGACTTTTGTCTCAGCCTAGAAAAACAATTCCCCTGATCTTACAGAGTGAACCAGTCCTCTGCTGCATACTTTGAGGTGTTGAGGCTATGGGTATGACACAACATTATTTACCCAGCAACTACAGTAACACTAATGAAGAGCACCACTGAACCCAGACAGGAGGTATTATCAAAAATGGAATGTATTTTAATACATTTAATACATTTTGAGGAGTTCCTTTAAAATGCTTAAAATGTACTGCATGAAAGAAATAATGCACAGCTTAAGAAGCCACAATGTCAAGATCCATCACGAAAGACAAAAAGAGAGAAAAGGAGAAAAGGAAGAAGGAAAGTTGTGGGCGGACGGGTGTGGAAAGAGAGATGGATAGCTATAGAACCTTCTAGGTTAACTGAAAACCAAGCAAAAATCCAACACTTTATGAAATACATAAACCACCTATGAGGTCTCCTGTTCAAACCCACCAAGTTTTGGAGCCCTACCTGAACAAACCCCATAACTCTTGTTTTCTTGATATCTGATGAGTTGATCACTACAATTTTTCAAAATTCTGAAGGACATACTCCTGTAAGTGCAAGGACTTAGTCTACAAGAATGAAAATAACTAAAATAACTCCCACACTTAACAAAGAGAATGCTATCCTATTCACAATTTATTAACTAGAAATAAAGTGTTCAAACCCTGGAAAAATCAGCAAATAACTGTTTTCCTGCTTTCCAAAACCAGCCCCAGTATTACAGAATTCTGTATGTTGAAGTCACCAGTCAAAACAACTTTCTTAGCCAATTTTAGTCAAATTCCCAAGATATCTCATTTTTCTTTCTTTCTCCAAGACAGTCATTTCGGAATCTGTCAATGACAGATGCTGTAACCATCCTTCAGACCTAGTTAAGCACTGTTAGTTATATGGATTTAATATATAACCTATTCAAAAGCAATGTATTGAAAACATTCTTCCAAATCATTGGCTGCTAATGAAATATCAGCTCTTCCACATTAAATTATATTATATTATGGTGCTGCTTCACCTCTTCACAATGTAATTCTCTGCTGAGAGATCAAGGATGCTGCCAATTCCGTGCCCTTTAATCAAATCTGAATGCTCAAATGTTTTATCTGGCTTCTACTTGCTAGTCTGGCCTTGCACACGGTCCTATTTAACTCCTGTGTGGTTTCTGTAAAGTCTGACAGGATGTCTTGGCATGATTACAGTTCCTATATGTGCTGAAGTTATTACTGTGGTATTAGGAAATGTGTTGTCAACCAGGAATTAACAAGCCAGCTAAGATAAAATAACTGTAATCCTGCACCTTCATTAAAACTGGATTCAAACTGTGATTATCAAAGAGAAGGAAATATGGGTTTGCAGCTAATGCCACAGCCGTATGCTGAAGGCTTCAATTCCTGGTACTCTGAAAGATTTCTTGCTTGATCTGGAGCTGTGCCTCTTGGAGCCATGAGATTGTAAGCACTTGTTAAAACATCTAGTCACGTTTGCAGATCCTTCAAAAGGTCCTTGCATATCACTGACTTTCAATATTACACAAGCATGAGAGCTAGCATGTTTAAAAACTTCAGCACATACATATCTGCACCTCCAGAAGACAGTCTACCTTGGAAATATCAACATCTGTATATCCTCACCACTTTTCAGCTGTACATTTGAGATATCTTTGCTTAAATGCATTTCACTGAAGTGTTCAGAAAATAATTTTACCTAATGATCAGAGTGGGTCTTTTTTTTTTTTATGGTCCTAAGATATGACTGCTCTACACATCCATCCTTTAGCAAATGTAACTTCCTTCGTTTAGGAAAATAAAAGGCTAGGAAAAAATCTGAGTACAAAGCAAACAAAGCAGTTAGCCATGGTGGTAGGTCTTAAAGACTAATGAATGAAACAGGGAGAAAGAATCACAGTAACACCTATTACAAGGTCTGAAAGAGACATCAAAGGCACCTGAACTGATTATGTGGGTTGACTGAAAAATCAGAAAAGCAAACAGAGCTCCAAAGGCATTTCCAATTTTGGACTGATCTCTAGAGCTGTCAAAGAACTGAAGAAAGAATAAAGAAAGAATAAGGAAAGAATTGATATTTAATTAAATCAAAATTTGAAACATCCACTCTTTACTGAATTTTGCTTTCAAATTATTACAGTAAAAACTTCATTAATTTTTCTTGTTGGGCAAGTAGACACAATTACATTGTATACCGAAATTCTGCAGCATTCTTAGTGAAAACCATGGGTAGTCTCTTTCTTCCTTAACATCTGTTAAAAGAAGTAGCATTAGAATTACCAGAGTCAGATGAATAGTACCTAGCTACTTCAAAATCACTTAGGCCACTCCTTTGAAAAAAAAGGATTTGTTATGATTTTATTATATAAATTCATTGCATTTATTACATGGCACACCCTAAAATTCTGAAGGACAATCAGCAGAGTTCCCAAAAAGTATTTTTCCAAGAGAAAACTGCAGTTCTGTAGACAAAGCAACTCAATCAGTTCTCTTATTCTATTTTGTACCCAAGGCACAAAACATAATCAACTTTTAATTCCACACTATAAGTATAATGTGCTGGTTTGGGCTAGGGTAGAGTTAATTTTCTTCACAGTGGCTGGTATGGGGCTGTGTTTTGGATTTGTGCTGAACACAGCATTGATAACACAGAGATGTGTTTGTTATTGCTGAGCAGGGCTTACACAGAGCCAAGGCCTTTTCTACTTTTTGTACTTCCATGCTGGTGAGGAAATTGAAGGCGCATGGGAGGTTGGAAGGAGACACAGCTGGGACAGGTGACTCCAACTAACCGAAGGGATATTCCAGATCATATGACATTGTGCTCAGTACATAAAGCTGGGGTGGAAGAAGAAGAAAGGGGGGAACATTTGGAGTGATGGTGTTTGTCTTCCCAAGCAAGCGTTACACAGGATAGGGCCCTGCTCTTCTGGAGATGGCTGAACACCTGCCTGTCAAGGGAAGCAGTGAAATAATTCCTTGTTTTGCTTTGCTTGTGTCCATGGGTTTTGTTTTCCCTATGAAACTGTCTGTATCTCAAGCCAGGAGTTTTCCAGCTTTTACCCTTCCCATTCTCTCCCCAATCCCATTGGCCAGAGAGTGAGTGAGCAGCTGCCTGGGGCTTGGCTGCTGGCTGGGGCGAAACCATGACATATGGTTTACACTAGAATGGTCATAATCCAATTAGCAGAAAGTGACACCTGGATGTAGATATTAGTTCATTACAATTCTAGACTCCATCACAAAACCCACATCCAGGAAAGATCCTGAAACTCCAGCTCTTTTTGGATGATCTTCTTCGTCAAAAGGAGGAAGACCCATTGCGTTCAGGTGCAAGACCTTCTTGGTGTACTGAATAACATCTGAAGAGACTACAGAAGGCACTAAAATGCTGACTGAAAACTCTTGAATGAGAGATGAGCTGGATAACTTTTCCACAACATAGAGAAAATGGCTATTTTTGCCAGAACAGAGTCCTTCAGATTCAGTGCTGGTTTTCCAAACAAATGAAAAACCAAACACCATTCTGATTTTTCCTGCTTATAAGGCCTGATTGTAATTTCACAGCGAGATAAGCGCCCTCAGACTGAGGGCGGCACAGCACCAGAACAGGCTGCCCAGGGTGGTCATGGAGCCTTCCTCTCTGGAGACCCACCTGGATGCATCCCTGTGTAACCGGCCCTAGGTGACCCTGCCTTGATCCAGGGGGAAGGACTGGATGGTCTCCAGAGACTGCTTCTAACCCTAACAATTCTGTGATTCCATGATAATGCAAGAATAAATCTGAACTACATTTGCAAACATTAAAAATTGGCATACAAATATTCAAAGAAGGTGTGACAGATGGTTTTATCCACTGACAACTCATTTCTATATTTTGCACTGGAGATCTGAACTCTGTATTACATTAATGACTGCTTTGATAGTATGTAATATTAGATTTTCATACTTTTAAAAAATCTTTCTGTCCATAATCAAGCACAAGCCTGTATTTGCTTTTTATTTAGAGAGGTAAGATCATATCTCTTGGTAAACAGAGCATATTGTTTTAATTTTGTTAACTGTATTTGAGTGTCTGTCTTACACAGTACCTTGCAGGCTATGAATATTCAAGAGCTCTTCTGCTAAGCAATTTCAATTAATCTGTCTCTCATGTCATAATCAGAGAAACAGTTTGCATTTTTTACAGGAAATGGACAGAGTCCCAGATATACATTGCCTGCCAGAATTTACACTTATCACTGTTCAGAGAAGAAGTTGTGCAGGATTTACTACCAATGTTACAATCAGGTTGCAATAAATGTTACTTTGAATTAGATGTGCTTTAATTTACCATGACTTTTGCATCTCTAAGCACCCTGTTGGAGTTCTGCTGTTAATATTAACTGAACCACATCGTTTTTTTGTTACTCATTAATGGCCCTATTCAACAGAAATTGAATTTCCACAGCTGCCAAGCACTGCAAGCGCCTAAGGCTGAGTACTCAAAGTGCCTAATCCTGGTGCAGCTGATAGATTGTTCTTTGTAGAGTTAGAGCTTACTTCAGGGCTGCCATACCATCTCAGATGGCCTTCCACAGCCTTCTCATCCAGATCCAAGGAAAATAATCATATCCAGGTAATGGATGGAACTGCTTCTGGAAGTGCTGACATGCCTGTCCATTTTAAAACGCATCCTCTGGACATTACAGGGCTTTCCAAGTCTTTCGGGTCACAAATGTCATACCAACCTGGAAAAAAAATATTAAACTATATGAAACTTGATGAAAGCACACTTTTTATTGAGTGGCTGACAAGTAATAGGAAAGCACTTAAAATTCAACGCTTTCACTCTTTCGTTTTGTCAAAGGCTATCAAAATTTGATTCTTACTGTTTCCACAGTATGTTGCTTAAGGTACAAGAATCCTACTCCACTGAAAATTCTCCAAAATTCAGAAAAAGCTGAAGGTCTTCTCACAGATACTTAATTTTCATAGCCATTTTACCATTTCATGTTTTGCAGTTAATCTGGGGACATTATTCTTTTTTCTGTATGCCAGGATTTCTAATGATGCAAGATATTTCTGCTAAATATAGGAGCTTAAGATAAAATAATTTGTGATATTTGTTTCTCTTGTCATCCGACCTTGACTAAAATTATCAGAACTTCAAAGGAAGCATTTTGATATAGCACTTGTCAAAGCATATCTGTAGATATAGCTCTTCGTATCTTTTACTTTGTCAGTCAAGCAGCTTATGTTGGGGTTAGAGACAGACATTAAATACCAGATGAGGATCATAATTTATGGAGATGGAATATTTTGATAAAAGCAACACCACCAAGAGAGCCTTTCCAGCCTCCCCAACCTGTTTTCTGCCTGTAAATGTGTCTTGAGCCTATCATAAAATCATTGAATCATAGAATGGTTTGGGTCAGAAGAGACTTTAAATATCATCTCATTTCAGCATCCCTGCAATGTGCAAGAACACCTTCCACTAGAGCAAGTTTCTCACAGCCCCATCCAACCCAGCTTTAAACACCTATAGGGACAGTGCTTTTCTGGGCTTTTCTGGTGGATGACAGCTTTTCTGGGCCTGTTCCAATGCCTCACCACCCTCCCGGTTGAGGAATACATCTGGAGCAGGTAGCTTGCTTTGCAAGGTGCAAACTGAGACAAAGTTTGAGACGCAGATTGAGCTCTGGGTGGGAGCCTGAACAAGAGGCCATGAACAGCCAACCTTTTGCATAAAAGGGCGGATGAAGACAGGTGGTGCTAGCCAGGTGAACGGACACAGTAGAAGGAGAGGAGTCAAGAGGAAGAGCAAGATTTGTGTGTGGGTAGACTGTGAGAGGCCAGGGGTTGCTTTGTTGGGAGTCCCTCCTCAGAGGCACCAGCTCAGCCTGTTTCCATGTTACCACACTGTGAATGAACTGCTTTATGGAACAAGACATTTGAGACTTTGCTGTGACGAAATCTGGTCTGGTTGTGTGAGTGGGGTTTGTGGGGAGCAAAGAGGGACCTGTCAGGTCACTGGAGCCACTCGCTGTGAAGGGGTTTTGGTCCCATCAGTGAAAGTCTCTGGCCTTGGGAGTGTCACTACCAGAGAGGCTCATGAATGGTCAGACTAGGAAGTTTCCTTAACATTCGCAGTATAATATCTAATCTAATCCTACTGTCTTTTAGTTACCCCCCTTGTTCTGTCACTACCTGCCCTTGTAAAAAGTCCCTCTCCAACTTTCCTGAAGATTCCTTTCAGGTACTGGGAGGCTACAGTTAGGTAGCTCAAAGTCTTCTCTTTTCCAGGCTGACCAATCTCAACTCCCTCAGCCTTTCCTCACTGGAGAGGTGTTCTGTCTCTCTAATGAACTTGTTAGCACTCCAATGGACTTGTTCCAACAGGTCAATGCCCTCCCTCTGCTGCTCCTTACCTCACCCATATCCCTCAGGACTGTGAACTCTACCAGTGCATGATCACTGCAGCCCAGCCTGCCTCCCGTCTTGATATCCCAAATTAGCTCACCTGTGTTGGTGACCAACAGACTCAGTAACACAACCCCTCCAGTAGGGCTGTGTATTACCTGGGTCAGAAAGTTATTTTCCATGCATTCCAGGAGTTTCCTGAACTGCCTACAGCTCACTCTGCTACTTTTCCAGCAGATATCGGAGTGGCTGAAGTCTCCCAGCAGGACAAGAGCCTGTGAGTGTGATCCTTCCTGTAGCTGGAGCGAGAAGGTCTCATCAATAGGCTACCCTTGGTCAGGGACCTGTAGTGACACCAACCACAAGGATGCCTTAGTTGCCTCAGTCTCTGTTTCTTACCCACAGGCTTTTACCTGCTCATTGTTGTTCTTCTTCAGTACACAGGTTGTTCTTCAGAGATGGCTCGTCACACTCAATCCACCTCTTGATGCAGGGGGCAACTCCTCCATCTCTCCTTTCTCTGCTGTTCCTCCTGAACAGCCTCTAGTCATCAATAGCTGCACTCCAGTCAGGGGATTCATCCCACCAGGATGTAATGGCAGCTAGAATATCACTTTAAGCAGCACAGTTGCTTCCAGCTCCTACTGTTTGTTCCAAATAACGCATGCAGTGCTGTAGAGGCACTTCATCTGAGCCACTGGCCATGTTGTCTTCCTACAGAAACACCATTTAATTCCTGTCAGATCATTCTCTTCTGTTTCCCTGTTGGCTCCTGTTACCTCAGGAGTCCCTGGCTCATCTCCATAAGACTGCAAGTGTGTCCAAGTGTGGTCAGCACTCTGTGACTTCAGAGGCAGCAGCACAGAGCCCTTGATAGCACCCTGTCCCTTTAGCCTTTGCCTGTCATCCTACAGCTGGCCAGGGACAAGACTGATATTGTCTCTCTATCCCGACACATCTAGCTCTGCAAGTGAGACACTCTAGTTCCCAAGCAAAAATGCTCCTCCCTCACTGAAAAAGGTGAGTCCCACCTGATGCCAGCATGCCTGGTGCTATGTAGGCTTTTCCATTGTCAAAGAACCCAAAATTTTTGTGGTGACAGCAGCCATGGAGCCATATATCAATAGACTCAATCTGTCTGTTTCTCCCACTGTTGCTGTCTTCAACTGGAAGGATAGAGGAGAATATAACTTGTGCCCCAGAATCCCTTACCCACTGCCTCAAGACCCTGAAGCGGTTTTTGGTCACCCTCAGACTACATGCTGCCCCTTCATCACTCTCTCCATGGAAGATCACTAAAAGGTAGTAGTCCAACACCCAGTAATTTTCAGCCTGTTGTCTGCAGGGATTTTACAGACCCTGCCTACCTTAAGGAGGGAGAACTTGCAGTACAAATGTTTTATTTCCATGTTAATAATTAACAGAGAAGACCCCCATTTTTTTTTCTCGAAATACCAGGCTCTCAATATCATCAGGATGGCATGCAAGGTTCCTATTTATCTCTGAGATAGAAATTGACTGGAATTATACAATTTTTTGCCTGCTACAACTTTGATTTTCTCTTTTTTCCAGATATATCAGTCTTCCAATAGCTTTGTAAATTCATGCCAAGAATGTACATTCAGATAATTGCAGCATTAAAATTACTAGCTATAGATTAAAACATTAAAGTTACAATATGTATTAAAATAAACTAAATACAAGTTAAATACACGAGGGACTGTGATTCTCAGCCAGCATGAAAATTCACTATATTTAGTGGGACTGCTTGTAAGCTCCAGGACTGCCCACCAATATTTCTAGAATCTACACCAATGTTAGTCTGCAGATCACAGAAAGTGTGACTCTACAGTGTTTGTAATTAACATGAATAAAAAGTTAGCAGCACTGGATATATGTTTTTTTTTCATTCAAGTATAGCAAAAATCAATATAATTTAACAGGAAATTTTTGTTAATCTTCATGTTAACTCAATATGTAGGTGTGTTTTCATCAAGTTGTGTTTTGATTTCCTTGGGTAAGCGCTACATGTGATAGTTATAGACTTTTATATTAAACAAAGAATTTTAATTAAGACTAAATTCAGTGGTAGGAAAACAAAGTGTGGACTATCTGCCATCAAGTTTCAGACAGGGAGTCCTTAGAGCATCAGAAAACATACCTACCTTTGCCGTTTTCCTTACATTTTCTGGTGTAGCACCTGGCCCAATATAGTCTCAATTGCATACATACAGAAAGACATTTTGCTGTCGGTAATAGCTGCTAATGCTTTTTGTTTCCCACTCTCGTAAGGGTTCATACAACATACTTTACACTGTCCAGATGGTTTTTTTATACTGGATTATAGAATCACAAAATACCTCCAGTCGGAAGAGACCCGTTAGGGTCAGCAAGTCCAAGTCCCTGCTCTTCACAAGGCTACTCAAAATTAAACCGTAAGAGGATCATCCAGATGCTGCTTGAACCCTGTCAGACCTCTGACCACTTCCCTGGGTAGACTGTTCCAGTGACTGGCCACTCTTTGGGTCCAGAACCCTTCTTTGTACAAGATCCTCTCTATCATCAAGGAAGTCCACAGCTCCTCCTATTCAGAATCATCATAAAACTAATCTAATGTACATTTGACTCCTGCACCAGAAAATTTATAAAATACTAATGAGCACTGGCCCCAAAACTGAGCCCTGTGGAACTATGATCAACTATTTCTTGATTTTTCCATCCATTTGAAGTTTTGCTTGCTGCAGCTCTATTTAGGTTACTTTCTTGCTCTGTGGATTTTAAAAAAAATCTTTAAACATTTGTGAAACGCTTTCAAATTAAAGACAAACTTACATAAGATAATTCTTGCTCCATGGAATCCTTTTTATTTGGGATACAATTTCAAGAAAAAATCAATTAAATGCTCAAAATGGTCACTATTCTACCCAAAATCCAGTTCAAATTAGCAGTCACTTGCACTGCATGGTAGGTATACAGACAAACTGTTTTGCAGAAAATTTAAAAAAAACAGAGTGAAGAAGTTTTCATTCATTCTTCTGTGGATCAAATATACCAGGTAATGCATCTATCAAAATGAATATAAAGATCACCAGATCTTTAATATCAGAATCCTTGATAACACCCAAGTCATGTACTGCAGTGTTTCAGTGGCCTTACCATTGCAAAGGTTTTTTGCAGATTTCTACATTGACCTTTCTTCCTTCTTGCAGTCTGAGCTCATTAGCGCTCTCCTCTCCACGGAAGGGAGAACAAGCCATTCTTTTCCTTTTAGCAAGCACCCTTTTAACTATATCAGTAATTGGCTCTTGGTGTTTTCCTAACTTTTTCTTGAAGATACACATTTACAGAACTTTCAATTCTTTCTTGCAGGTCACATTTGCTCATGCACTGTCCTTTTCTGGATTCATCTCAATTTACATGCGATTATCCTAACATGCCCCAACCCACATGTTCTTCTGGGAAGAGAACATGTTACTCAGGAAGCAATACTGTGACTCATTCATGTTTCTCTTGTGTGAGATAACAACTAAATTTTCCTTAACAGCACCCATGGTGTACTTGTGGAGTTCCTCTGTGAACATGCTAGTTTGTTCTCTCTTGAGTTTCATCTTAATTTTTTCCCAGACCATTTTATAATATTTTTTCTCCTACAGTTAGTCATCTCCAAATGTAAATAAGAGTTTTGAATTTCCATTAAAAGCTGAAGATCCTTAAACCCGTTATGGAACCACAAAAGATATATATACCCATTTCAACAGATAATTTGTGGATAAACAGATCCTCTAAATGCTGCTACTTATGTCTGCAATATTTTCAGTGTTTCATTTTTTACCCTTTTAGGCTACTATATTAACCAGTGTCCAAAGCTGGTGGCAATTATTGTATCTCCCCTATCCAAACGCCTTTTCACCTCGCTATAATTTGTTTTGACTTCTTTTGTTCTCAATAAATCCAAGCTAGTTATTACTCTGTTCCTTGTTACTGTTCAAAAGCTCTAAGTCTTGGAACTGAAACAGCTCGTTAGTTCGTGCTTCTTGGATCTCCTGTTTCTACATAAAAGTTAGTACCAGGCACTGTGCTTGCCATTTTTCTAGCATTCCTGTTGCACAGCAGTCCTCCATTGTTTCTCAAAGGCAACTTCCAGCCACTCTGAAATTGCTTAGGCCACGTCACTAAGCATACTATTATGAAGTTTATCTGACCAGACAATTTGAAAACGTCTAATTTATCTAAGTGGTCTCTGATCTGTCTTTTCCAGAGTTCAGCCTGAAACCTTTGTCATCGGTATTGTGTTAGCCATTTGTGGGGAAAGATAAGAAGCACATGGCAGCACGAAGGAGCACACGGCAGCACAGACCCTGGGGGAAGGAGGTGTCACACGGCAGACCCCTGTAGAAAGGAGCCAGCTGGAAGCTGACAGGCGGGTGGGCATTGCATGATCACCCCACAGAAGGACATTTAGGAGGGGCATTGCTGATGTAGCAACATGGGGTAAATCACATAGTAAAAATTACCATGTAAGGAAATACTGTGCCTTAAAGAAGTGTATAAAACCAGCTTGTTCCTTTGAATAAATGACTCAGATCCAGGATCCAGAACCAGAACCAGATTCAGATTCAATCACTGACAAATGGTGCCCCGTGTGAGTAGTTTATTCTACGCCCAACTGTGTGTCCACTGGTGACCCCCGTGGAACTTGAAGTGCTGCTGAAAGAAGCAGGAAAGCTGGCCAGCAATTAATCCCTGCACAGTTGCAGGAGAGCCATGGGGAACGCAGAGGATTTAGGTTCTCTGTCAATCTGAGTCCGTGTCTCAATCACTACTAATGGTGTCCCGAATCAGGACTTGATAGGCCACTAGTGGTTGCTCCGGTAGCAATGCTCGGCTGAGCTTTACAGAGGGGCTGAGAAGAAGCCCGAGAGCTGAAAGGAAGCTCGTAGTGCCAATCGACCTTTCCACAGGATGGGAGGTAGCAGCCAAGAACGATGGGGGATGGTGTATCCCAGGAACGGAACATCGCAGAGACTCTGGAACAGATTTTAAAGAAGCTTTTGTATCCGCCGAAGATCGTGTGCGAGGCGCTCATGGCACGTGCGGCACCCAGAGACCAGACAAAGAAAGCCGCTTGTGCCACCACGGCAGCCATGCTGACCCCTGCGCCGCCAGTGAACGACCTTGAGACTGTCAGGGCAGTCGGAGGAGAACCAGAAGACAGTCCCTTGTCCCTCGACCCTTTTGGTCCTGGAGGGGAGCCGGACGGCACCGTAGAAGAGCTCACGTCGCCCCGCGCCATGCGGCATTGGCTGGAGTCAGGAGTGTCCTTCCTGGTAGGATGTTTCCTCTCCGTTTGCTCTCTGCGAGGTAGCAGCAGCGGCAGATGCAGGAGGCGGAAAGCGTGCAAGGCCATGAGGGCGCAGCGCCGTAGCAGTGGTGGCAGGCACGCAGCTCCGGTGGGCACATGGCAGCGAGCACATGGCAGCGAGCACATGGCAGTGCTGCACCGTGCTGGTGAGCACATGGCACAGCCAAAGGACAGCAGCAAATGCCATGCCAGCTACACAGTGGGTCCAGTGGGGGAAGCGCGGCTCTCTGCGTGTGGGCGGTAAGGAGGAGACCCAGGGACCCCAGGGGCACCAGCACCGGCAGCACCAGTAAGGCAGCACCACATCCGCGCTCCCCGCACACAGTGAGACTTGGTCGGAGAGGCACAGCTGGCGCCAGCAGAGCCCTGTGAGTCGCCCCAGTGTGGCCCCAACTTGCGCTGCTCCCACTGCAGCCATAGCTCCCGTACCCTCGTGAAAAAAAAAGGCGTGGGAAGACAGGTGGCCCCTTCCTCAGAGAGGGGGCTGCAGCATTTGTACCAGCTTGTGCAGGGGCAGCTGTGGGCTGAGCATGTCGTTCCTACAGCTGGTCCGTAGAACCCTTATTCAGAATGTTGCTACAATCCTAGACCCTATCTCAAAGACTGCTTTTTTTTTACCGTATCACTTTATGACCCCCTGCATTGTTCTAATTGCTTTCTGTGATGGATAATAATACTGATTTGTAAGCTGTCCTTTCAAGATGAAATGATACTGCATATTTTCAGTTACTGTCTGTAAGCAGAAACATTCTCTTGCAATTTTAAGTTGCTTCTCAAGGTTCTGTCTGTTTAATCACTGTTTCCATTCATGGGAAGGAGATGTGTGTTCTTACCAGTTATTGGGTGTTTTAATCTGTCCCTCTGTTCATGGAGAAGATAAGCTCTCGTGAAGTCGTGTTCCTAAGTGATATTAATAAAGGTTTGCTTGTAGATGTTTTAAGGAAACTCCCTCAGTCAAAGCTTGAGGCTCTGACCAAGCCCTAGCCGTGGCTGATTGGGAATTATACCATCAGATCCAGGTGTTTCTGCCCTAAAAGTGTAATCATGTCACTTTGACTTGCTGATTCGATCTTATAAAAGCTGGACCCTTTTTCAAGGTAAACTTGGAAACCCTGTCCAGAAAAAGTTCTCCCAAGTCCTCAGTGTGAAATAGATCTCCAGCTATTGCAGACTCTGAGTGACGGTAAAGTGTTTAGGCAGTTGATAATATTACCTTGCTTATTTTTACTTGGTGCACACTTGTTGTTTTATTAAATGTACTGTTTTACTGTTCACAGTAAGACAACTGCACTTTATGTTATGCATTTTCCTGGATTTAGTAGGTTGAAATACGTTCATGTTATGTTATAATGTTAAAAGTTTTGTTTCATGATTCTTTTTTGTATAAAACAAAAAAAGAGGGAATTATGGGGAAAGATAAATACATAGCAGCACAAAGGAGCACATGGCAGCACAGACCCTGGGGGAAGGAGGTGTCACACAGCAGACCGCTACAGAGAGGAGCCTGCCGGAAGCTGACAGGCAGGTGGGCAGTGCGTGATCACCCCACAGAAGGACATTTAGGAGGTGCGTTGCTGATGTAGCAACATGGGGTAAGTTACATAGTGAAAATTACCATGTAAGGAAATACTGTGCCTTAAAGAAGTGTATAAAACCAGCTTGTTCCTTTGAATAAACGATTCAGATCCAGGATCCTGAACCAGATTCGGATTCAATCACCAACAGCCATCTGCTTCTGACTGACCTTTTTGTGAAAACTAAATATAACAAGGCTAATATATCACGTGATGGTTTGGGAAGCGAAAGGGTTTCCTTTTCCCTTCAATTTCCTTTTGCCAGTAACAATTTTGTGAAACTTATAATTAACTCCTTTTAAAATGCTTTCATTTTACTGTTGCCATTTTCTGGTACTTAACCTCTTTTGTACCTTGATTTTCCAACTTTGTTGCTACATATTCACATTATACGTCTTTTTCATCAGACTGTCAACTAGATAACCAAGTTTGCATTTTGTATTTAGTCACTCTTTGAAGTTAGTAAAGCTGCCATGACTTCGGCTTATTTCCTCTACCTAGCTGTCCCATTCTATCCAGTTTTATTCCTGTGTAATCTTAAGTAACAATTCTGAGAGCTGATTGAAATCTGTTTTCTGAAGTTCATAATCTGTTTTTCGCTTTCTTCTTCTCTTCCCGAAGATCACAAAATCTT
The DNA here is from genome assembly GCA_013397725.1 of Rhagologus leucostigma. Taxonomy (NCBI): domain Eukaryota; kingdom Metazoa; phylum Chordata; class Aves; order Passeriformes; genus Rhagologus; species Rhagologus leucostigma. Next base: position 93,375 of record VZTD01004440.1, read on the forward strand.
ATTTCATTTTCAGTCATTTTCAGTTCAAAACCTCAGACAGTTTCATCTTTGATTTCCCTCTCTACTTGTTGCATTCCTTGATGCCTTATCCGGCTACCTTGAAACAGAGACCAGACAAGACTAAGGGAATAAAGGTAGGTATTTATTCAAAAGGCCTTCAAAGGTACACCCTGGGGAGCCAGAGGCTACTTCCAAAATGGACCCCAAGATGGACGACAAGTCACGAGTTCTTCACACTTTTATAGTTTTGGTCCATTTACATATCAGCATAAATTTGCCACTTAAAACTTTAGCTAATGATGTAATTTCTTTAATTTCTCCACCTCTCGAGGGGCCTTAGCTTACATCTTTTGGCTTAGGACAATCTGAGTGTCCTTGAATAGCAAGCTTGGAGAGGCTTTGTTGTGTCTATCTGGCCTAGGAGAGCAGCTAACAAGATACAAGAAACTTCAGAGTTACACACTAGGCAATATAGGATTTGAAAAATATAAAAGTTAAAACCTAAGGTATCTGAGTTCAAATTACATTGGGTGTAAGGGGTGGGGGGCTTGTGCTTCATTTTTTAAACAAGGCCAGGAGAATTTAAGCGATATTTCTGTTTATCTTTCAAGTAAACATAAGTAAACATTGAAGCTTAGTTCTCTATTCAGTTATAAGAAGGTGCTCTAGAAGCTCTTTTCTTTTTCACTAAATTCAGTAAAATCTCAGAATAATCCTCCTCTTTGATTTGATCACTCCATAGTCGACTATTTCATGACTTGTTAACCCTTCTTTGAAGCAGCTGGTTACTGAGATCATCGGATACAGTGTACTAGAGTAGCCAGGACCCTGACACAGCAATCTGAACAATTCTTTTCTGATGGTCTTTAGCCTTTTTTGTCCATTTTTTCACTTGGGGCCCAGCTGTTGCTCTTCAGACTGGATACCAAGCAATTAATTATTGTACATTCATCAGTTTTTAGATAGGATGCTGAAGAATTCAAGTAGTGAGCAGACGAGTACCTAAGTACTATTCTTCTGATATGCAGACAACAAAGAAAATCCACTGCATCAAAGATTGGCAGCTATGAGCTGATATCACTACTCAGGTCCCAGTGACAGGAGGGATAGGTGATAGGCACTCCATGAACCTGCAGTGCGGGAAGAAACCAAGACATTCACACGTAAAGCAGTTGAAACTGCAGGAAACACAGATGAAAACATCAAGTACTGGATATGATTTCCCTAAACCACATGAGAGTCTCATACAAAATGAACCAATATCTGAGGGCATTTCAGAGTCCCTAAAGCACAGAAAAGATGTCAACATCTGCACTCCTGAGGTGATCAGAGTATGTGATTAAGATGACAGGGATGACAACGAAGAAGAACAAGAAGCAAACTGCTACAGACAACACTGGGTGCTGTAAAATCTCTGTGTCCTAATTGAAATTATAAAATCTCCACTTCTCTGAAAGTTCTAGAGGAGCATACAAGAGTTGTTTACTATGAATGTTACTATATCACAGATTTATCTAAAACCCAAACACATCAATGCTTCCTGCGATGATTGAACATCGATAACTTCTTAGCGTATCCCTTTTCTACCTTATCTTAAGAAAACTACAGTTCTAGATCAGTACCTATGACTTTTGCATGAAGTCTGTTTTTTCTGAATTCCTCTTTTAACCTGATTTACACATTGTGTTGGGCCAAATAGCACCTGAACAATACAGTCTCAGTAGCTGAAAAATTTTAAAACCGAGAAGTTTGCTTTTTCCCGTAAAATTTTTAAAGCCAGTGCACTTTCAAGAACAAGCAGTAACATGTTACAGATGACAGGAAAAGAAGTCTTTGTCCAAGGAAGCACTGGAATAGTTCTGTGACAAAATCCAGCTCATATGTGTACCATCAAAACTGGACGATTAAGTTTTAAGAGAGTGTTTTCAGAAGTCTTATGAGCTGTTTTATGTATTGCTCTTTGTGCTTTATTCCGTCTCCCCAGCCCAAGATTTTTTATCTAGAATGCCTGGGAAGGAAAAGAAAAAAAACCTCTTGTCTTTTAAAAACACTGAATACCTTATTCTGTATTTATGTGCTATTATTTGTATTGCTAACTGGTTTCTCTGTTAAAAGCATCAGGATGGTGTCTAACTTAGAGCAGTAGCAATGGCCAGCCTGAATGGAAAAAATCCATGGTGGAGTTGACAAAGCATAAACAGGGGTAGGAGGCATCTCCTGTAAAGGACCTGGTGGCAATTAATATCAGGTATTACTGCCTGTGCTGAGGAATGGACAGGTGAGTTTCATCTGGACCTTGCACAATTAACACAGGGAGCAAGATTGGTCTTATCTATGTTTTCAAGAAATACAGAACATCAGGTTTCCCAGCATAAGCTGACTGAATTGGTATTAAACTCCATGTTCAGCAATCATCATATTAATTAAAAGATGTAATGGGCAGTGGCATGTACCCTAGGGAATTCTAGGGCAAGACAAGACTAGGGGTTGGAGCCTCTCAGATACTGAAACTGAGTAAGAGACAGTGTCGAACCTCTAAGGAACTTCCATGTTCTTTGAATGGGACAGTTGCTACTTTCTGGAAATGTAACTCAGAATTTTCAAATGGGCTGTAAACATGAATTTTCAAAAACTGGGGTTCTTAAACTTCTTATCTCAAAAGAATTATCTTGGTAGCTGCAGCACATCTCATAAAATGTCTCAGGTAAATAAAACTCTTCTTTATTCAAAAAACAGGTTTTAGAATTTGCAGACACTCTTACCATAGCCTGTAATTTGCATGACATATTTTCCCATGTTGATGAGAAACAAATCAAGCCTTCAAGTTTCTCTTTTGCTGTCAGTTATTGTCGAGAGCCAAATTTTGTTCTACTTCTCTTAAACTAAAATTGCCCCTTACTCTCCCAGTTTCTTAATTGCATGAGAGTTCAATGTAAACCACAGAATGAAAAACAGAGACCAACAGGTAAGCTCTGTGATGCAACTCAAATTGAAGAATGTCCACCCACCTGCTTGTGACCTGTAAGCAACATGTTATAAAAACAGGGAAGAAACATAATAAAAAATGTAGGATTTTAGGATTTTCTTTAGGTTCTCTTTTCTGTAAATGCAGCTTGACTGGAGTTACACCTCTGAACTGTAGGAGGAAGTACCAGTTGAGGGCAAATGCTCGTTGGACTCCAGGGACACTGAAGAAGAAGTTCTGTGCAGTAGGTCTGCAAGGTTTTCATGATCTCTGTGTGGATTGTCATCACCATCATGTTTATTGTCTGTTAGTAACAGCTTCTACAGGCAGGTAAGAGCTGAGTGAAGTTAGCCAGGCCGCCCACTCTGGTCACCAGGCTAACAAATACCACCAGTTCATAGCACAAGAGTACCACACAGGAGAGTTTTCCAGTCCCAGCTGGAATTGCTCTGTCAGTACAGAGCAATTTGCTCTGAAAAGAACAGGTAAATTACCCATATCCTTCTAGATCATTGCATCGGCCTTTTTTGGGTTTTTTATTTTGACAATACAGGAGGCTTCCCAACTGAGAGTGGATTTCATTAGCATCACACAACAAATAGTAATCGTGACTTTTCAATCAGTTTTGTGATAGTAAATTAAATTAGTTCATGACATTGTTCAGAGCTTAAAATGCTTCCTTGTGAAATTAACTCTTTTTCTTAAAAAAAATTAATGACATTTTAAAATCATTTTATGTCCCAGAGAAGCTGGAATCTATTTTAATGAGAAGTCTTTTATTAATTATAGCCAAAGACACTTCAAAACCTGTTTAACTTTAAAAAACCCCAAATCCAAGTACAGATGATTCAGCTCCATGAAGTTCAAACTGAGCAAGGTAAATCTTGATAAAAATGTCAGTAGGAATTAATTTATCAGTGGGCAAAAATACATAATGTGGTAGAGCCTAGGGGATCAGGGAGTAGAATGTTTCTCCCACTTGAGATTTTAAATCTATATCATTGTGTCTTTCAGGAAGGGGAAAATATTTCTTTGTTCTTACTATCTCACTTTGTATTTTCCTTCCAGGAAAAAAAAAAGAAGTACAAGTCTTGCAGCTTCCTTAGGAAAAAAAAGAAAGAAAAGGAAAGGAAAAAAAAGAGTGCGTTGTGATAGTAATCCTACTGAGGATTCCTGATTAAGAGTTTTCTTTGAAATAGATTTTAATTTAGATATCTAGAGGAGATTCTGTGAAATCCACTTGGAGTCTGATATCCATACCTCAAAAAAGAAGCAATTTTCCTGAAGCCTGAAATTGCAAAGATTTTCATTTCCACCCATTAGACAATAATGCTATAATTTATCCTGTCACTCCAAATCCTCTTTAAAAGGTGCAATCTTCACATGTAGCCCTTCTTGTTCTGTCAAAATTACCAGTGTGAAATTAGAAGGAAAAGTGTTGTCACAGTGACAATAGTTTGACATCCTACTGTACAGTGGTCTGGATAAGTGACTCAGCCTCAGTGAGCAACGCGAGCGTAATGGAATATCTTGCCATGTTTGCACACATGCGTTGCTTATCCAGCTCCAACACATAAACATACTATGTCAAATTACAGTTGCAATGACATTTTGCTTTCTAAAGAACTTCCTCATCAAGAGTGCAATAGAAGGGGAATAACATTCAAGTCTTAACTCTGCTGGTGGCGTGCAACCGAAGCAGTCCATACACACTTGAGCTCTCATTCTGGGCACAGCTGTAAGTTGCATCTCCCAAGCATCTCATCTGACATCAGGTTTCCCAGTATCTCAGTCCTCCTTCTCTAGGCTGAATGATGTCAGATGCTGCCATTCGACCCTTAAAGATGTACAGACAGACATGGGAGTGAAGAGATTCCCTCTGTGATAGAAGGAAATCTTGCAAACGATGCTGTGCTTCCAGGCAAGTGGAAACCAGCAGAGACACGGCTAAGCTCACTGGCACCTGGTAGAGGATGCAAAACCAGGACAATCCCACCAGCATCCGTCAGAAAAGACCTGCTTGAGAAGAACAAGGCAAGGGAACCACTGCAAGGGGACTTTACCACTGCTGAAGTGTGTCTGACAATTTGCTTACCAGCTTTGTCTTATGGTTTCACCCTGGGTGATAGACGTGAAGTTCAAAGTACAGACACATCCATCACTGGTGGCACCCCAAACTATCAGTGAGGGACCACTGGAAATATGGCTGATAACCAGCCTCTGCTCTCTTCCTCCCTTCCACGGAAGGACAAGGAGGAAAATATTGTAGAACAAGGATACCTAATTTTATAGTGCGGCTTTAGGCCCAGGTTCATTCTGTCTGTCTAAGTGCTTAATGAAGCCACTAAATCATCCTAGCTTTCCTCTGGAGTCAATACAGGAAGACAATGGGCAGAATTACCTGCTATATTAAAGGCGTACCCAAGGGCAGCAAGACACCTATTGTCAGTATCTTGGGCAAGAAGGAACTGATTGGGCCAAAACCCCTTACTACTTACTTTGAGAAAGTAATACACTCTATTCTGTTTATTAATCAGTGATCTACACAATCACGAATTTAAGCATATTCTTCAGGCTTTCTTCAACTCAGAAACAGCTAAAAAAGACATGAAATAGTTTACTAATATTATGAGTATTTCAGCCGCATCTATGAGATGGACATGGTTTAAGGTTACTGGAAAGACAAAGGAATATTTTGTGCATTTGCAGGTATAGTTCAATTAAATGTGCCTCTCTCAAATTGTGTTTCTTACTATGAAAACCTCGAATTTTATATTTGTGTTTCCAATTAGACTTTGTCTAATATGTGTTCTCCTATTTCAATAAACTAAATTTCCACTTTAATTATTACAATTTTAGAAGTCGGACATTTGACCATAATCTTAACAATAAATTCATTATGATGTATACATTAAGCAGAACACGTGAGTAGTCTTTTGGAATCATGGGTGTTTGTTATGTGTAATACAGAAACAGATTAGAATAGCTGAGAACACAATGGAACATTCAATGCAAAATACGTCCTGACAATATGATTTCTGTTCAAATAAATTTTCGGGGGAAAATGCTGTTTAAGCAGAATTACATTAGAAAGTCACTTCAGGAGAAAGAAGAAAAGATTACTAAAACTATGCAATGCCACAACAGATACAGTCACCTGACACCTTAAAATTATGAAAAAACTAATTTCACAGCCTCAGAAACATTCATACAAAAAAAAAACCTTCTCAGAGTTACTTTCTGGGAACTTTGACTGGCAGTATTCTTGTGTAAAGTTGGTGTAACCTTGGAAATGTCTCTGGGTGTTAATTATTATAAAGAGCGATCGCAAAAAAAAAAAAAGGACAAAGAAGTGTAAGCACATATTTCTTTAAGAAAGGTATCCTTGATCTTTTTACTTCAGCTGAATTTCATATGAACTTCCTTCCAGATTTTCTTTGCACTTGACAAAGTAGAAAATCATCCTTTTTGACCTCCATTGTAAGTACATTTAAAGGAGATAAAAGAGTTTTGACAATATGGCTGCTCAATCTCCCAAAGAAATTGTACCGCTTCCTTCCACTGGTCCTGCTACACCCCTGCGAGGAGGTGCGGGGGTTAGGCTCGTGCAACATTGCCATCTGGTGCTGAAGTGCTTTCATTACTCTGTGAGCATGTTAGTGCTTCACAGAAAGAAAACTGGACAAGATGGCTGCTTTTCTCACCCATGACTGACCACCTTTGAGTCTCATAGGCAAGATAAGGGATTACAGAAAAATGGGCAATGTCCCTTTAAAAAGGTATTTTCTTGTATATAGTTCTTATCATCCACTACAGGAAATTGCTCTGTGTTCTCATGCTGCAAGAAGCTCCAGCTGCATCTGTTGCACTGTGCATACAAGCAAGCAGTGGAAAAGGTTCTGCTGGTTTTAAACTAATAGGCAAAATTTGCATTAGTGTTTTAGTGACATAGGGAAGAACGGAAAAGAGAAAGCACTATCTTAAGAATCAGAATTCCAGTTAGAAGAAAAAAGAAGTAATTGCTGTTATTGCACTAGAATGATTGCTAGAGACCTGAAAAGCAAGAAATTGCTTGTTTTTTGTTTTTGCTTTAATCCCAAAAGAATCAATGTTGGTAAAGTTCATAACTTAACATTATTAGGCCACTGTACAGAAAAATTAAAACGTGACATTAACTTTTTTGTGTCTACATAAGTCACTAGAAATGAATGTCAATAATCCATATCAAGAGCTTTTCAAGCCCGCAACATCACTTTTTACACCTACAGAACAGTACACAAAGTGACAACAAGTATGCAGATGTATGCATACAGTGCAAAATTATTTTTAAAATAAGTGACAAAAATGTGTACAGTCATGCAAAAAAAGCATTTAAGTTTTATTTCTGAGGTAAGATTAGGCTTTAGGTTCATGTCTGCCAGTGTGCCAGTAAGACTGGAGCAATTCCAGCTAATTTTGATGGCAAGCTAGAATTCAGAAATAATAAAACTTGTGCAAATTAAAATCTTCTGAAGGAAAGACATGGCTTTTCTACAATTTATTTGTTTTTTTTCTGGACAGGCAACCAGCTAGGATACCATCAGGGACCAGTTGTCATCACCCTACACACTGAAAGGAGCAGGGGTGAATGCAGTGAAGGAGAGAGGAACAATTGTGGTCAGGGTGAGCTTAGGAGAGAGATTGTCAGGTTACTTCCAGCTGATCACAGCTGTGGAATATAGGAAAGAAAGAACAATTTTTTACCAAATTCTAGCTAAGGAACAAGAGTCATCCCTGGAGAAAGGAATCAATTGAAGCTACGGAACCTTCTAACGATGGAAATGGAGAGATTCTTTTATGGTCTGGTACAAAAAATCTGTTTACACCAGCCGGTGTGGAAAAATCCTCCCTGGTGTACTTGTAAAAAGTACCTTAATTCACGTTTATTTAAATCATATGAAAATGTTTACACTGAAAAGCAGGTGGAGAACTTGCCATGCACCCTCGTGATGTAAAGAAAAGCAGGTGGAGAACTTGCCATGCACCCTCGTGATGTAAAGACACCACAAGCAGATCTTAGAAGCTTGATATCTTATGTCAGAACCATGGGGAATTTAAGTCAAGCCACTGCAGGAACATAAGGTGCTCTTGTTGCATTTGTCTTTTTGTTGGCTTTAGAATTATAACAACATATTACGAAAGTAATTCAAAAGAATAAATTAGGGTCCAGAGGCCACAGAACTGACACTGAGAATAAGCACACTGCTGCTACGTATCAGGTTTGCCTAGATCGCAGAATGCTATAGACAGCCTATGCAGTAAAACTAGGGAAAAAATGCTGTGAAAGGGAAGTTCCTTGAAAGATTTCTAGTCTCAGTTCTGTGGCATGAAATATGGGCCACATTAAGGTAACACAGCAGCTTTCTTGGGAGCTGTAGGGCAACTTTGGGTACCACAAAACCTGAAGGGAAAGCATCTGTCTGCTGCTTCTTTGCCTTTGACAGCTACAGCAATAATAGGATTCTTTTTCCCTCATTTTAGGGCACAGGAAAAAGTGAGAAGACTCATGTTTGCTCCTTTCACTGCAACTGTAGATCTTTGCTGATCTGGCCGCATTTTGACCCTCTATCTACCGTAGCTTTTGTGTATGTCCAGGCACTGCTATTTCTCCTGAAAGCAGAGTCACTAACTGAAGCTTATGAGAAGTTATGTTACTAAATTAACTTCAGATGGAGACATTTCTGCTTTTTTGATAAGCAGATCTAAATAGGTGAAATAAATACTATGGGTATAGTTCTCGATTCATTTGTGTATATAATTATTCCATTTGTTCAGACATGTTCTGAACCAGTAATTTGTGGACTTAATCAAAAAGCTGGAAATGGGAAGAGCAAACTTTTTTGCTTGTGATGTTTGGAAGCAGTGTTACAGTTGGACTGACAGGCACATGCCAGGCACAATACTTCTGCTTTTTTCTTCTCAGCTTTGTTCTCCCAGCTTAAAACGAGGAAAGGAAGGGGAATGACAATGGAAAAAATCCCAAGCAGTGTGCTGTATGAAAAAGTGAAAAAAAAAAAAATGAAAAAAAGAAAAAAAAGAAGAAAAAAAAAGTAGGTATTTTTGGTTTGGGTTTTTTTTTTTAATATGATGACATTAAGATTCTCAGGGAATTCTCTGAGTAAAAATTTCCTTTAAAAGTCAACATAGCTGAGGTGCAGATCTCAGAGGAAGCGACATTTCATCTCATGTTCAAGGTCACTAAAATCCTCTGAAAATAAATTATGAATGGGAGGGAGACTAGTCAGGTCAAATAGCAAAGTGTAGAGCAACACTAAACAAAAGTCTTAGTTGCCTGAACATGTATACTTTTGTCTTGGGGTGACACTATCATGTGTATCCCCTATCATGCTCTATGCCCAAAAAGTAATATTGTGCCTTTTCTGTGCCTTTAAACTGAGCTTGAAAAAAAAAAAACCCAGATGAACTTTCCAAAGCAGCGTCTCAAGGACACAGAGATTACACTCCTCAGTGTTTTTCTTCTGACTGCGGAAGGCACGAAGGGAGCACCCTGCTTGCTTTTTCTTCAGCCAGCTGGTTTTTTTTCCCTCTTGGTGTGAGACGGAGAGCTGAATTTTGTTTCCTGGGACTTTGGTTTTTTTACCCTTCTTCTGTTCTGAACTGTTTCAACAACATCTGAACACATCAGGAGAATTTTCTCCCTGAGGCCCCGGGGTGGGCCCACGCCCTCACCGACCAGCTCCGAGGAGGAGAGAGACCACACCTACAGAAGGACTCTGAAATCTTCCCAGGTTTCTCTCTATAGCGGGGGGTTTAATTCATTATTCAGCATTATTATCCTTGTCCTGTGTGTTTGTTAAAATAAATAGTTTTTATCTCTTTCACTTTCCTTCGAGGCACAATTTCTTTTTTCCCGAACCCTGTGGGGGGAAGGGTGGTTGCAACCTGGTTTTTCTCTCAGGGGCTATATTACTAGATTTTGGCCAAACCGGCACAACTTTTTATTCTCTTAAGGTAACACAAAGGCATTGCGCTGGGGGAGCAGTGGGGCTCTGTAAGTGCCAGTGCTCCTTGCTCTAGTGGAGGCCTTCCTGGAAGGAATGAAGACATGGCTATTACGTCAATGTTACCCTTTAATTCTTAATCATAGATTTAATTTCCATAATTCCTAGATCCATGAAACATAATGGAAGGTGCTATGCACTGTCCTGCCACTCTCAGACAGGATAATGTCAGAAGAGCACCAACAGAACCATTTAAATGATTCTGGAACAAGTTCTCTATTTCTTAATTCCCTTCATGACTTTACAGCCTACTGATACTCTGTTTAAACATTTCGATGTGGCTTTAGAAAAAGAGGAGACCATTAAAAAACAAATGTTCGAATAGACAATAATGCAAAAATGAGCCTTTAAAAATGGCAGATCCACCTCACCGGGTGAGAGATCCAGTTTCAAATGACACTGTAAGGAGTGCAAGCAAGCATTTGAAAGGAACCTAATTAAGAAAACTGACTGGCACTTGGTCTCTTTGCTGGTCTTTTGGTGTAAGGAGAAATCAATCTAGCACAGAAGACTTGACAGCTGTGTAACATAAAGGGCAAACTGCAAACTGGTGACTAGATCCAGACTAAATTCTACATTACACGTTCAGAGAGGGCTCTGCCAGCATTAAATCAGAGAAACAGTCAAATACATGGAGCCTTTGAGCCCACAGAGTAACAGTTGACTTTAGCAGACTCTACACACAACAATTTGCCCTGTGTTTCACCTGCAAAAAGAGAAGTAAGCTGTCGCTTTTTGCATAGTGCAAAAATAACTATATTCTTCTCCAATGCACAGGATTTATCATGGAAACACTGTGAGGGAACAGTGAATTTTGTTCTTCCAAGATTTGTTTTCAACCAGCAGAAGCATTCATGTGTACAGTAGTATGGAGCTTTCTTAATTCCTTTCCATTCACTATTTATCTGTGTGCATTTGAAAATCCAAGAGACTATTTAATGAAGAGGAAGTAAAAAGGCATAGGCACATATGTGCATACAGAATAAACGCAAAAGCAACATAAAAATAAAGATGACTGGGTTCATATCAAATAATCTGTAAGACAGTCACATTGTAGGAGATGGAGAGGTAACACAGACACTTGAAAGAAACGAATACGCAAGATAATGATAAAAGAGGAGTTTTTTAAGAAAGGATTTAAAATTGCTTAAAAATTTTAACTTGTGCTGAAGAAAAGCCAGAGAAAGACAACTACTATATACTTCTTCTATAATGTCTTATATCACCTACTTAGAATAGAGCTTTAGAAAGCTTCACAATATCTGGACAGGAATATCATCTTCATGTGACCGTAAGATAGGAACATTGGCACAGAACATCACAGCTTCTAGAAAACCTTGAATAGTTGCCACCCACATGCATAGAAATTTATTATTGCTAAGATAACAGTATACCTGTACCAAACCGGTACGACCAAAATAGGGCCCCTGATACTAGTGCCAAAGAAAACTTTTGCAAAACACACGTGACGGTATTCATTAGAGATACAGGAAAAAAGCTCGTGCAGCAAGTCAGCTCAAACTGGGGAAAAAAAGGCTCAGCACTATTTTGTTACAGAGTTTTTGACCTGAAAAACATAAAATTCCATCATTTTTTGTCCTTATGTTGCTACAAGCAGATGATGCAAAGCACTGCTGAGCAGTTAGCAACTCTTTTTGTCCCACAGACTAAAGCTGCAGTTCCTAGACCTCAAGCTCTCATGTATAATGTGCTTAACACTAACACCTAAAGGTCCAAGTGAGATCTTTATTGTACCAGCACTCTAAAAATGCAGCAAACAGATACTTTCCTAAAAGTTTCTACCACCAATTAACAAAAAATAAGAAAAAAGAATGTCTTCTTTATAGCCAGGAACTGAACTTGCTAGCTATTGATACATCAAAAAAACCCAAGCCATTGAATTTCATTCTGCATTACCATCCCCAATCATTTTGGGTCATCTTTGTTTAAAGATTAGACTCAGTCTCTGAACTGTGGGAGTAAGAACTTAACATAGTCTAAGGAACTAATTTCAGTGCTTAGTTCTAGTGCATTTAAGTGTGTGTTCTTTATTTCTGGATACAGCTTTGTTGCCAGACAGTGTTTGTGCTTTTGTTTCCTTTGGCTATCCAGACAGCACTAATTTTACCTCTCAAGGACTGGTTTGTCAATCCAAGTTGTGTGGTAGTCTGAAGGCTACCCCACACAATGTCCTGTGGCACAGACAAATGCCAATTAGCAGCACTTACACTGGTCAATGGCACAGTACAATTCAGCAAGTATGAGTTAGCTTGGGTATGAAAGAAATGCAGCTACAGCCAGACATTCTGTTAAACTGCCCATGGAGGCGTATCAACACTACACCTGGTTCTGGGCACAGCTCAGACATTGCCAGCTTCATCAGAGGCGTGCATGTGGAAAGGAGATCTGTGCCTGTCATACTGTGTGACACAGCTACACAATTTAAGAGACTCCCTTCCTTTAACGAGGTGACGACAGCTGTTCATCATACTGCAGAAGAACCCAAATCATTGGTCCAAAACATTTAATCCACCATGATTTCATATTGATTTCAGAACTCACCCATACACGTACACCAAGCAAGGTCATATCTGCATGTTTAATTCTGTAGCATAGGAAGGCGCTAGCAGAAGAAGAGACATGTTGAAGCCTTGCTATTTCCTTGAATCTCAAGCACACTGCTTTGCTATTAGTTACGGTAAAAATTGCTTTTTCTTTTGACCTCTGCCGAATGGGCAAGTCCCTCGCTTTACACAGACATCTTACCATTCGGTCTCCCGTTAAAGGATGTATTGCAGAAACACTAACGAGCACCTAGTCCAAAAGATCAAAAGCCTTGATGAATTGTGCAATGCTTTTTAATCAAACAGGCTTTCACAAAGGGGCAGGCAGGAATCAGACAATGTGAAAAGCATTTCAAACATCTTCTGATAGAAAAATTTGCAGATCAATGACAGTGGACAAAAGCTGAACTTAAAAAGACTTTTGATCACATCCCTTACAGTTTCTATTAGAAATGAACTTGATATAATAAATTTAAATTTAGACAGCCTGAAGAACAGAAATATATAAATTTGAGGGTTTGGTTTCACTCATTAAGATGGTAAAAGCTGATTTGTAAAATTAAAAAAATATACTTGGATTTTATGTTCTGGGGTGGTCAAAACCTGCACTTTTTAGGTCTGATCAAGATGAGCTTGAGAGGTCCAAAAGAGGCAAAGGAGTGCAAAGACAAAGACACCTCTATGCTACCATCTTTCTATTCACCAAATTCTGACAGTTCAGGAGGCCAAAGCTACCACCTCCACCAATCTCTATCACTAGAACCAGCTTTCATAATTCACGTGCCAGGAGCAATGCTGTCACACGAGAACAGTGTATTACCACCTGTACATTCAGGGTAGGCAGCCAGTTCAGGCAGATGCTGTACTTTGTACTGGGCATCAGTGCTATCCCAGGCCCCTCTCAGTAAGAAAATCAGTTTTCTCAGGTACAGCTGAATGCTAGCAGAGGCAGGACTACCACTGGATTATTCCATTTTCCTCATTTGTTCATTTAATCATGCATCTTCAGAGGCTTTGGTTCTGCTGGATCAGGAGTAATTCAGGTTCCACTTCAGGGAGTTTTCCAAGCTACTTAGTAATTCTTAGCATGAGAAGGTTTGACTCTAGCCCTAGCTTCAAATGTTTGTACATCTTTGCCCCCAGAAACACAGTATACTACTATATATATATATATATACACTGAAATATACATATATACGAATTCTGCAAGTCTGATGTTAACTAACCCTTGTGTTAAAGACCTAATCACTGAATTCATGTATTAGTCAAGAACCTCAGTTTTCAATTTGATTTTAATTTTTTTAAGAATATGTATACAGTCCTCAGGGTGCTGTGGAAAAAAAAAGAAAGAAGAAAAAAAAAAGTGCATGATTCCAGAAAGCTCAAATACCAAAAAAGGAAGAACATCAGACACTCACTAAAACCATTCTAGACTAAAACAGAGTGCAGTTTTAACTCATTCAAACTGACATAATTATTCCCAAGTTTGAAAGCTTATGTAATAGCTTTTGAAATTATTATACAAGCATATCTGTTTAATTTATAGACCGTAAAACACCACAGATTTAAAATGTTGTGGGGTTTTATTTGTGTTGAAAGGGTCTTTTGTGTCTAAGTATAAGATGGAAGACCAGGAGGCTCTTGTCTCCAGGGTATGGACAGCCCTGGAGTATCTTGGCACAGGGGTGAAGTTGTGAAATTAAAGGAGAAAGAAACAGAGAAAGACAATTAATCTTTTCTTGTAAATGTTGTTTTGACTTTGAGTCATAAAAACTTGGAGGAAGCAGTGAAATTATCCTCTCAGAAGCCAAGAGGGAAAAAAATTCCTTGACTGTGAAACATGGACTGTTGTCTAGTTACTTCAACAACTATACATGGATAAGGCTATGTAAAGCCGCAGAGCACATTTGGGATGAAAATATATGCACTCATGTCTGCATGGGACACAGAGCATTTGTTTATTCATAAAGTTTACTCTCTCTATTTGTCAAGAGCAAGGCTTGATAAAACGATTTTCCTAAGAGACACTTTGCTGGGGAAATTATGACAGTTCCCATTTGAGTTTTCTTTAAACTCTTCAGAGAAACAGCAGTCAAAAAAATCCTAATGCAATAAAAGAGCTCATTCTTAAAATTGTGAAACCTTCTTCTAAGGCCAGCTGCCTGCTTTTCCTTGCAACCTATTTTTATAGCTTTTTCTTTGCAATATATTTGCGTGCCTTGTGCTAGGTTGAACCTGAAAAAGGAAAAAAAAAATGAAGGTAGTAGACATGAAAAGAAGAAAATTTAGGAGCAGCTTGCTATGGGATATTGCCAAGAATGGGAGAAAAAAACCTGCATTTCTAGCATATTAGACGGCTTAGTTACATTCTTTAAGCGTGAAAGTGTTAAAAGCAACGAAAGGATCAATAAAGTCGAGATATGAGATGGTGCTTTGTGAAGGACTCATCTCATTCTTTTTTCCCAACCACAAACTCTCGAGTCAGTCATACACCAGAAGAAAAACAGTTGAGTTACCTGCCCTGTTATATAGAGAATTTCCAGAGCTATTAAAATAACACAATGAACTGGAATTTTTGGACTATGAAGAAAAAAGCTGGCTATCATTGATTTGTTTTCCTTAAGGCAAACTTTCTGGGGAAACTAATTGAAATATCATCTCCCTTTTCTTTTTTGCAGCTTCTCTTAGAACTTCAGTAATCCCAAGTCTATGGGCAAGCAACAAACTTTCATGAGTGCGCAATTCTAAAGATAAACCATTTCCAAGACCTACTCGAATCTTGCACATCCTATGTATGCTCCAAAACAAGAATCACTGAAAGCATCAGCATCTTTTCTTGGGAAACACTCAAGGAGAGATAAAAGAAATAAGTTTGCTGTTTCTACATGTAGTTAATTGACTTTAGTCTTTACTTTTCAGCCTCTACTCCCTAGTGTGAACCTCTTTGGCACTCCCTCGCCTGACCCAAAAACACTTCTCAGTACCCGTTCTTTTAAATAGCTTTTAACATTGTGTTTAATGCCTTGGGCCCAACATATATAATTTTCTTGATTTTCTGCTAATTTAAATTCCTTGGTTCTTACTTCAAAATTCAAGAATATTCAATACACGCTATAATATTAGGACTAAATTTTACATCATTCTGAAACAAAGAAGAGGTCTCTTTCAACACCTCTGCGACAGCCAAGTCCTGTTGACATTTTTAAGATCAGTAGCTTGGTATTTAGTAGTGAACTGAGCTTTCCTATGAGCCCAAAATAATCCACTTAAGTTATTGAACCACTGCCCTTTGGGTGAAAACATTCAAAACCATTTAAAATTTTTACAGCTCTACTCATTATCTATGCTGTGTAATTTTATTGTTTTCCTCCCGTATTTTTGTTTTTCATCTCAGTTAAATGTTCAGACGCATATTAAAACAGTTTAAAAATTATGACCTTCTGGACTTACAGAATGCAAACATTTGCTATGGAGCTTTGAATATGCTCCCCATACCAGCATCAAAATAGAAAGGTGAGCCTTAGTGGCCATAAGTATCTCAAAAGGCATTTCTTTGAATTACTTAACTATTTCCCTTGACCTGCATTTGCACTGTTTCTCTCCTCTCTGTGTCATCTAATAGAGGAATCTGCAGCTAGTTTGTTGGAAATGAAAGAGAGCCAGAAGTGCTGCATCCTTCTCCATACGGGAAGTTCTGGAGCAAACCAAGGTTGGATTGCACAGGCCCACCAACCTTGCCAAGCACATGTGGCCACCAACAGCAAGGACTGAATCTTGCTGGTAGCAATATTCATATGGCTCAAGAGCCAAAGCTTTCCTAGCATGGCTCTGGAAACAGATAGGTGAGGGTCTGCCAGACAACAGTCCTCCTTCAGTACCGAGTGATAAAATGCATTTGTCCCTGGCAGGCTGACACAGCCACAGTACAGGAGCTGCACAGCCCTCTGTCAGATCAGGGCCAGGGTTGCTTCTGCTTGCAGAGACCATGCTACAACATCAGCTGGGATCTGCTCTTACTCAGTTTTAGTCAGGTGTATTTACTGTTAACCTGTAGGGAAGCACTGAAAGACACCCCACACTTAACAGAAACTGTGGGTACACACAAAACCATACAGCTGCTGTTGCCCAGGGAATCTTATCTCTGAATATGTTCTCTAAGTCCTCACATGGCAGTCAACACAGAGGAATACCCAGGAATGTTGTTATAGTTATGGTACTGGCCATGGCAGTGAATTTCAGGTGCAGGACTCCATGTGGACTGCAGTGGACGCGGCTTTGAACATGGTCCTCCATCTCCAGTGCTGGCTCTTACAAACTTCTCATGTGCCTTTATTCAGAACAACTAGTACAGTGTCTTTCTCAGTGACTGTGAATAGGTCAAAAAATAATTTATTTTCCTCCTTCTAGCCCATTTTCATAGTACTTTGCCATCTTTACAAAATACAACACAAATTTTGGTTTTTTTTCCACAGAAATGACTTTTTTTCATTTGACTTGTGTCTTGGGGTGACTCTATCATGTGTATCCCCTATCATGCTCTATGCCCAAAAAGTAATATTGTGCCTTTTCTGTGCCTTTAAACTGAGCTTGAAAANGAACTGTTTCAACAACATCAGAACACATCAGGAGAATTTTCTCCCCGAGGCCCGGGGGTGGGCCCACGCCCTCACCGACCAGCTCCGAGGAGGAGAGAGACCACACCTACAGAAGGACTCTGAAATCTTCCCAGGTTTCTCTCTATAGCGAGGGTTTTAATTCATTATTCAGCATCATTATCCTTGTCCTGTGTGTTTGTTAAAATAAATAGTTTTTATCTCTTTCACTTTCCTTTGAGGAAAAATTTCCTTTTTTCCTGAACCCTGTGGGGGGAAGGGTGGTTGTAACCTGGTTTTCTCTCAGGGGCTATATTACTAGATTTTGGCCAAACCGGCACAACTTGTATATTGTTCTACTCTAAGCAGCTGTAACAAAAGGAAAAAAGAGAGAAGTCTCCATTCCCAAATTACTAAAAACCATGAAATAAAAGAAATAGCAAGGTGGTTAATTCTTCTACAGCGAAGTCAAGGCTGTATCTTCCTGAGGACAATCGCTACATCCCAGAGCGCTCTAGCTGGGACTCTGAAAATGGCTCTGGCTGCTTCTTTTCTGCTTCATAGTTAAACATTTCATTACTCACTGTAGAGAAAGGGAGGAGCTGGTCATCCCTATGAAAGTTCTCATCACTCAATGAAGTATCACAAGATTTTCAAAGGCTATTTAAGAATTTTATGCCTAACAGAAAATCTTCACTGTACCTTTACGCCAAAATACACCGTAGCAGATTTTCTGGATGGCGAAAAGTATGTAAGTTACACTGCAGCTAACGGAATACTGTTAAGCAAGCTGGGAGAGGATCAACAGCTTGAAATGTGAACTCATCCCAGACAGCATCGATAGCCTACTGTAGGTGGTGAGTTAGGTAACACTTACCCTTCTTTTAGGCAGATGGGATCAAATTTCACGTCCTTGGTCAGAAAGCTACTGGTTTTTCAGACTGTCTCTGTCAAAGAACATAGCAGAGAGAAAATCACTGTAATGAATCTATCCCCCGTTACCCAAAGATTCTGAGCACCATGAAACTGATGTAGACCACCAGTGTAGACCTCTGGCTCGAGGTTGCTGCCTTCCTCAAGAGTGGCTGACTGTGGAAACAATGCAAACTTTTATATTTAAATACAATAAAGTTTTTCTGTTTACTGTTCATTTTAGGGGCCACTGTACTGGCCCCTAAAAGCTTAGTGACAGAATTCAGTTCTCAGTGTAAAATATACACTTCACACCCCTTTCCATATCTGGTACTGCAATACTATTTCAAATAGGCAGACTTGGAAAACAAACAAACAAACAAACAAACCATATACAACTTTTCCATCCCACACCACCTTAATTCTTCTTTTTCTTTCATGTGAAAAAATATCAGGAGTAAGAATCCAGAACTGGCTTAAAAGCTGCAAATCTCTGTTCTATCCATTAAAATATAACTTATTTCCAGGAATGTCATAGTCAAGGAGTGAAATTTTGTATGGACAAGATCCCTGGTTCAAATTTGAAAAAATTGGTTTTAACCACTGATGGAACCTACAATAAAAACTGATGAGATTACAGCTAGAATTCATGAAAACATTATTTTAAAGATTTTTCTACAATCAGATTCCTCTAAGTCTATGAAACAAACACAAAATATTCTCATAACTGTGACATCAAATTAAGAGTTTTATTTATTGAAGGAAAAAATTAATGAAGAAAGTAGAGGAATATTGTATATTTAGTTTAAAGGCAAACATATTGTCCTCATTAAACAAAAAAATTTGCCAAAGTTCAAGTACAAAGCCGCACAATACTGGCAAGCTGAAACCTAGACTATGTTTCAGTCACATGGTTAATATCACTGAGAATTTCTTGATGTTTATGGTTAACGTTAAAGTTCAGAGTAAAGATCGTTCTTAAGGAGGACAAACATCTACATTGTTAGTTTCTTGTTGACATTGTTCAGAACTTCATCGTCCTGCACATGCTGCAGGACAGATTATGACCCTCATTCAGACAAAAAACCCACCACACTATTATTTATTATGACCCTCATTCAGACAAAAAACCCCACCACACCACCACCGCATTATTACCATGGAACGTGCTCTTAGATACTCCCTAAAAAGCAATTTCTCCAAAGTCAGCACATTCCATCACACACCTGTTCTCAAACACCCTGAAGGACTTTAGGAAACAGTAATGTATGACGGGTTTTGCATAGATGTTTTGAAAAAAAAGATGGCATTCGGTTTAGTATTCTTATCAGACAGACTTTCATGAATGCTGCTTATAAAGATCTAAGAATGAGCACTTAGAAGTGTTTAAAAACACACCACAGTAGGCTCTGCACAGATAATATGACAAAAAATATTGTCTGCCTGAAAATGACTCTATACAACATAAATTAACTCTTTTAATCCTCTTTCTTTTTGGTTCTGAAGCTTGTCACCAAGGCACAGCCTTTTGTTTTAAATGAACATCAAAGAGATGATTTGAAAGAAACTCTCGTGAGACAATCATTAGCACTACCTGCGTTATATGAAAATACATATTGTTGTCAGTAGCACCCACTAGGACACATTCTAGATAGGAGAGGACTAGTTAGAGGAAGATTGTAGGGAAAAGCTCCTTTTAGACAGCTCCCTCACACACCTACACCTCCCCTCATTTAAAATGTATGAAGATGAAGTGCTGCTTTTGTTTCCTGTCTCCAAGATGAGCCCTAATACTCTTGCCAAAAGCAAGCTAACACAGTGTAATTGTTTTTCACATAAATTGCATGTCCAGCCTGCTTAGTTTTCAAAGAACATTGATGAGGCTGCTTTGATACCCAACTGCCAGATGACAAAGTGCAGGGCACAGAGGCAGATGGGCATGATGAGAATTTTTAATCATTATGTCTCTCAGTCATTTTACAGCATGTGGAATAGCAGGAGAGAGACATAGGAGAGGAGAAAAATTTGTTAAGAACAAGATGTTTCTAATTTCATTAAGAATAATTTAGAAAAAAAAAATAATAAAAGAAACAATTCAGAACAAAGATCCTCTGAGGCATTTTTAGTCCATTGTATTCCATATGGCTAAAAGAGTTATTTGAAAGGTCACAAAATCAAAGAGAATGGACAGAATCACAAAAGGCAACTTCCTTTTTTAACAAAGACACTAGTCTTCATTCTGAGAGAAAAGTACATTCAGAGTTTGATATTGCCGGAAGATACTTGTAAATTGCTGTCACCATAAATTAGAATATAAAATTATCATCCTTTAGCTTTCTCAAGTTCATAGACATACCTTAACTGTTGGCACTGATCTCCTATTTTTCCTCTCCATCTTATTTCATGTCATCTGTTTTCAGAAAGCAGAACCACATGGAAATATATAGGGAAAGCCATGAACAGTCAAATTCTCAAAATATATCCTCAGTGATGGTCAGCCAGTGCAGACAGACATGCAGCTTTTATCTTTGATCCATACACTTCATTCTGTTATCTGGAGCCAGAACAAAAAACTTGATTCTGTTTATCATGCTTGTCTGGGTTAATTTAGTACCTTCCCAGGTTAAACTATTGTTCTCTAATTACATTCTCTAAGCTTTACAGTGCAGGGGTCAGGGAGTGTATTGCTTTTCTTGTTGTGCATGTAAAGCACATGGCTTCAGCAGCTGCATCAATCCTGCTGGCTTTCTGTAATCTTATCTTTATCATACCCAGTCACTGGTGGTTCAAGGAGAAGCAGGGCATCCTGTAACACCTCCTTTATATGTGAGTGAACATGTGTGAAGAACACTGCATGTGGAAAAGAATGCAAGGAAAAGTCTGGCAGCACAAGATCATCACAATGGCAATCTAGACCCCACTGTGAATCAAGGAAGGAAAGCAGAGGCAAAGTTCTTTTGCCAAGATTTTTTTTTCCTTTTTCAATTATTGCAGCTACTGCCATTCTTCTGTTAAATGGAAACACAAACATCAGTTTCATATTTAATACATATCCTCTTCTATTCTCAAAATTAGCTCTCACGTGTCTTTCTTTTTCACAGGTACTTTTCATCCACTTGTGCACACGTATATTCCTGGCTTAAAAGAGACAGACGTCAAGAAAATAAGACCACTAACATTTCATGAAAACTATTTGAAGAGAAGCTGACTCAGGGCATACGTACTCAAGTCTAAACTTACCATCGTTTTACCATCTGAATAACAGTTGTGACTTCCCCTTGTGATAGGTAGTAATGGAATAGGAACAATCACACATACTTTCCCGTGCACCACCAAGGCACATGGTATTTTAAGTGTTATTTTGTCCAAATGTTTAACATTTGACTGCCCAGATATTTTCACTCTCACTAAAGCATAGCTTTCCAGGTTGCTTATACACCAATTCTGAACATTTAACCAAATATTAAGCACATTTTTATCTTACTCATATTTATCTTTTTAGATATTGGCCTCTTAGCTTTGACATTGTGATTAGCAAGGGCTATTGAGTAATGACTTGCTATTTAAAAATTACCAAGTATGTAATTTTACTTGTATAAATAGTCTTTAATAATGGTTTCCAGAAAACCTTAGAAGAAAGCACAAAAAATGCCTTTATTGTTTAATTTTCTTCCCTTGTTAAAGAAGAAATAGTAGCGTGATTAGAAGAAAGTCAGTATGAGGCATGAAATATGAAATACTTCAGAGTAATTGGTGTGCACAGAATCCACCCAGCTAGAGAAGTCCCACAGCCTATTAGCAGGAACATAGATTTTGAATTTTCTAAAACCTGTTTGACCGTGTGAGAAGAGAGCAAGGAGAAGGGGAGAACAAACCAGAGACAATCATAGCCTGAACTTCACATGAGTGCTATTGATCTTATTGACTGGGGCACTGAAGTGCTGCTGTGCATTTAGTAGGGAGAATAACAGAAAATTACATTAATTCAAATCGTTAAAGCAATACTTAACAGTATAGTTAGCGGCAGTTGACCTTCAATGCACCTTTAATAAAACAATAGTGAACTAGAACTGCAAGAGTCATAGGCAAAACAGTAATCTGAATTAGTGTGAAAGATGTGTTTTAAGGGCCTGTTCAAATGTAGACATTTCCATGTAAGTGTAGATATTCCTTGCAGCTGCTTCATTTCTTGTAGCAAGTAAGAGGCTCCTGTCACCATGTTGTGTTACACTTCGTGTTAAATGGTCACTCAGATAACCACTGGGGAAAATCCTAATATTTCACTGCCACAAGTCTTTTCTGATGTGTTTGTGGACCTTGAGAACAAGAATGAAAAGCAAGAGTAACAATATTAAGGCAGGACTGTGCCACTGGCCAGCTTGTTTTAACCACTGGGCATTGTTTTAACCACATTGTTTTAACTGCATAGGGCATTCCTCTCTCATCTAAGCGAGCTGCATCCTGATCTGAGCCTCAGGGGTTGCTTTTGTGGGATGACTCTGGTGAGAAAAAAAAGAAGTTGTAATGTTAATTTTTTGTCAAGCTAGCACTATGAAAATACAGAGCAGCAAAACAAACAAAAAAGAGGATTTAGGTCACTGCACTTGAATGTCCCAGTAACAGATTCCCAGGACATACCTAGGCTGCTGCTGACTTGTCAAGTGAGATTCTTAAGGCATCCCCTATGCAACCAGGATACCAGATCATAGTATATGACAGATGATTCCAAGAAATGTGGTGTCATTAACAGATTAATAGCATTGGAATAATGATTAATACACCAAATTCATTAAACATACATAATTCCACTCAATTTAAAATAATTATTAAAGCAAATCTTTTTCCCTGCCTAATAACTTAGATCCCTAAGATCACTGCAGATCTAGGTTCAAATCCTTCCTTTTTCACAGACATCTTTCACTGCTGGCAAGGTACATCATCTGCCTTGACTTATATTCAATTCTGCCTGTCCAACAGAATGCTAATAATACTAAAACAGAGATAGTGAGGTCTCTTGAGACCAGATATTCCATAGCCATAAACACAATTTAGCCTGTTCAAAAGGGGACTAAAAAACTTGTTAGGCTTAAAAGCTTTCATTATTCTGGGATCTCTAAATGGGTAAAACTTCGGGAGAATCATTTCTTCCCACAGACTGGAGCCTGAACATCTTTGTAACGCTTCATGTTATATTACCCACCACACTTATTCAAGACTATCATCTTCACCATTTCCATTTTGTTTTTGACTGGGGAGAGGAGGAGATCAGGCCTTCTGGATCAGCTATGAAAGGCCGTGACCACCTGCCTTTTTACTGCCTAGAGATTCAGTACCACAAGGTTCCCATGCAATGTTTCACAAGCAGCCTTCCCCCTTATCATGTTCAATGCAATGCAAGCAAAAGGTAATACACTTTAGAAAAGCATATAGAGTGATAGTTCCTGAGTTGACTCTTTCTAGTCACAAAAGATTATGTGCTTAAATTAGAAGGGTTTATGAAAATATCGGTCCAACACCCAGCTCTGTGGCATGGGATACTTACCACGCTGGAAGTTTACAATTCAAAAGAACAGGGTAAAAAAAAAGGAAAAAAACACCTGTAATATCTGCCATTCCACCCACCAGGAAGTATTTAAACTTATATATATACTTCTTCTAGGTCACAAAATTCCAGAATTACTTGTATGCTCATTTTCTTAACACAGTTAACTTACGTCACAGTACTACTAACACCATTTTAGAAATGGCTGGTTAACTAAATATTAGATTTGTAAAACCTGGCACACAAGTTAATGAGGAATTTTCTTTTATACTGGCATAGCTGCTAAAATTTAGAAAGTATCCACTGTGGCCTAATTATTTTAATTCTAAATGCTTCATAAGTCTTTCTTTTTCTTTATTTTTATCTGCTTGGTTTGGGAAAGTTTTACATCTCCTTTGAAGATTTAAGTAAGAAATTTAGCAAGTAATGGAGGCATCATGTTTTCATAATGCCTGGGTCCAGGACTGATAGATGAAGTAACTGTGAATTAAGGAATAATAAGCTCCTCTGAAGTGAGTTTTTAATTACTGCACTCCCTTAATGCAGTTCACTGGTGCCATGAATGTCATCCAGGATATATTTTCTAACAGTGCTTTTCCTTTAATGCACCTTTCTGTTAAAAACAGATGACATTTTGTCATTACTAAAGCTGGGGTGGTGCAGACATATCCGTGGTGACTACACTTGAATTATTATTTACTGTAAAACACCTAGGTGATTTAGACTTAGTGTATTTATTACTTGGGTGAATTTGTTCATGTGTTACTTCTCTTCTGATAAGTGGATTTTAGACACCAAATATTTACTTTCCTTTTATTTCATCTATTAATAAATTTCACTGCCAAAATAACATCTTCTAGTCAAAGAATATGTTTAAAAACCATTAGGAAAATAGGCTACTCTTTGCCAAAAGGACATTGACCACTTTTCATTCTTTCATTCAAGGCAAATTCCTATTTAAAATTGCCAAAAAATTTCAAATCAAGGTGATGCACTCCCCAAAATGTCCCACACATGGCACACTCTGACTTTCTTTTACTGCAACACTGATGTCATAGCAAAGAAACAGCTGAACGCAATGTTATTTAAAGATTCTTAGTAGCAAGCTATAGTTAATACTTCCTGTCAAATTTATGATTCCTCAGCAGCATACCTCAGCTCAGTATACTCACAAGTGACCTCTATTTGTCTTTTTGTGTCTATTACTTCCCAACACAAATGCTTTGTTCATTCAAATGAAATTATATAAATCACAGTGACTTGTTTTTAACTAAATGTAATAGTAGACAAAAGTAACATGGTAGCTGGAAGTGTAATGTGGTGTTGTCGTTTGACAGCTTTTCTGTGTAAAATGTAAGCCTCAGTTGGTTTGATAAGAGAACTGCATTTGGAATTAAGTGTTATTTGGAGGTGAATGAGTTCTTTTCAATTGTCACTGGAGTGCTGCACCAGGGCTTTGATTTGCATAAAACCTGGTTATATTTAGTATCTGCTCATGTATCCATGCTAAATCAGCAATGCTTCATCAGCACACAAAGATTATCTTTCTGCCTGTATTTCTTCTAAGATCTTCCTTACACTTCTTATTATTGGAAGTTTTAATACTTCAATTTAAAAATATGCATGAAATCATACCTATAGTACACATGGGTATCCAGATGTCTCCCAATACCCCATCATTCTGTTGAATTTGTTCTTCAACCTGCAATAAATGTCTGCAACTGATATTCAATTGGTAAAGGGCTCTTCACTGGAAGTTGTAATGACTTCTGAGGTGCACAGAATCTTGGTAAACACATGAAATTATGATCAAAATTATAGAATCACAGAATGTTAAGTGGTTGGAATGACCTTAAAGATCATATAATTTCAACCCCCCTGCCAAGGTCAGGGACACCTCCCACTAGATCAGATTGCTGAAAGCTTTATCCAGCCTGGCTTTGAACACTGTCGGGGATGGGACATCCACAACTTCCCTAGGCAACCTGTTCCAGTGCATCACCACACTCACAGTAAAACATTTTTTTCTAATACCCAGCCTAAATTTTCCCTCTTTCAATTTTTACCCATTACTCCTTGTCCTATCACTACTAACTTAGTGATAGTCCCTAGTTTACTGTAAAATTTCCCTCTATTCCTGCTGTCCTTGTTTCTACTTCCTGAAAGGTCCTTGGTTTTGCTCTGTTTGCTCAGCATTTCCTTATCTGTCCACGGAGGCCTCTCGGCACTTTTTCCAGATTTCCTTCTTGTTGGGCTTTATAAATCCTGAGCTCAGAGGAGATGATCCTTGAAACTCAGCCAGCATTACTGAGTCTTTCTGCCATCCAGAGCCTTATCTCACAGGACTCTACCAAGCAGGTCCTTGAAGAGACCAGAATCTGCTCTCCTGAAGTCCAGGGCAGTGAGCTTGCTCTGTGCCCTCCTCACTGCTTTGAGTATCTCAAATTCCACCATCTTGTGGTCACTGCAGTCAAGTCTGCCTTGGAGCACTACATTCTCCACCAGCTCCTGCCCGTTGGTGAGCACAAGGTCCAGCAGGGCACCTCTCCTTGTTGGCTTCTCAATCACTTGTCTAAGGAGGTTGTCATTGACACATCCAAGGAACCTTTGGGATTGCTTGTGCTCTGCTATGTTGTCCCTCCAACAGACATCCAGGTAGTTGAAATCCTACATGAGGAGGATTGCGAGCGTGAAGCCACTCCTGTCTGCCTGTAAAGCACTTCATCCACACCGTCCTCCTGATCAGGTGGTCTGCAGCAGATCCACACTATCCCTTGTCCCTGCCCTCTCCTTACTCTTGACCCACAAGCTCTCAGCTGGCCCCTCATCCTTCCCCAGGCAGAGTTCCATACAAATGCAAATGTTCATGGTAGACTTTGACATCAGTGCAGAAAATAAGACCAAACCACAAATACATGAGGAGGGCATAAGATCATTCCCTTCTGTGGCATCTAGGGGGTTTGTAGTAGGCAAAAAGGAATGATATTCATGTTCTCTTATTATAATAGATTTTCAGAGTTCCGTATTCAGCAGCTCCTAAGATTTCATTTTGTCCTACTGGCTGCAAAGCCCGTCTGAAAATGTCTGATTACTATGGCACCGGTGTGGAAGTATAGTACATAACTCACCCAAAGGAAAACCTATTTCCACTGCAACAATCAACATATTTATTAAATAAGAACCACAGCTTTGTCAAACTACAACTGCCTATGTTCCACATTTTGGATTTAGTTATAAGAAAAATGCATCTGACAAAGCTTGGATTGCTCTTACCACAGTTAGTCACGACTTGGTTTCTGTTATGCAGGAAACAGGTGTGTTCTTATAAAGAGTGGAATGAAAACCCAGGTTGTTGCATTCTTTCTTATCCTCCCAGGAAGAAAAGTTTCTAAATGCTTTAGTGTCATATTTACCATGTGAAAACATTCAGACACCAGTACTCAGGAGTTTTCTAGTGCAAAGCACAGAGATTTAAGTACCAAGAGCTCTGATCTCAAGGCATCTGGAATGAGCTTCAACAAGAGGAACCTTCACTGTATCCAGATCTGTAACCATCAAAGCACTGTTGGCCACTGCAGTCTTGGCAGCCTCAGCCTACATCACTGGGTTGCCTTCATCTTTGCACACCTGAGGTCCTGCGGTCAAGTATCACCCCGCATAAAAACAGAGTTCCATATCATGAAGTTCCTGCGCATTTTAAAAAGTCCAGCCAGAAGGCTCAGAAAGGCCTTTATTTAAAAAAAAAATAATAATACATTGAAATAGGTATTTCCAGGAAAAAGAAAAGGCTTTATTTCTACCAAACAGTTTTTCCAGAAACTCGTGGTACTTTCAGAGCGTGTCAGACACATCACTCTGAACTCACACTGTGCTTTCTTTTACACGCAGCTGAGTTCTGATCAACAAGAACTGAGTTACACGAAACGTTTAGGCACAAATTCTCCAAGCATAAACACATATAACCCTGTTTAGTTCACGTATGGATGTCGTGTTGAGTACAAGCGCAACTGTTTCCAGGATCCACATCTAATCTAAATTACTAACACATACAACTGCCTTAATGTACATGTGGGGCGGTAAAATACATACACATATATGCAGAGCAAATATTACCTTTTCTTCATATGCAAACAAAGTGCCAGTCAGCACTAAGTATGTATGTAAGTATGTATGAAGTAAGTATGGATTGGTTTTATTAGACTTCAGGAGAAGAAATTGTCCAGCTCTGAGGAGAATATAGATTTTAGGTTTTAAT
This sequence comes from Rhagologus leucostigma, assembly GCA_013397725.1. NCBI lineage: Eukaryota > Metazoa > Chordata > Aves > Passeriformes > Rhagologus > Rhagologus leucostigma. The sequence goes on from VZTD01004440.1 coordinate 121,266, forward strand.
TATTATTCTAATGGAGTCACTTTCATTTGCAATTACACATTTCATTTTGCAATTTAATAAATCATCACAGTGGGAGATAAATCAGCAGATATTCATGCTTCATCCTGAAATTTCTGGTGTCATTTGCATAAAAGACAACATCTCAAAGAAAACAGACTCCTGGTTACATTTTCACATAGTGGAAATAACTGCAAAAAGCCAAAGAGGTGCAGCAGGGACAGATTTATTTCAAAGAAAAGTCACACTGCCAATATTTAAATATGGAAACATCATGATGATAGTGTGATTTTACATAGCTCAGAAGCAGAATAACTTTTTACTGAGACTCATGATCCTAAATGCTTTCTGTGATACATATCAACATAGCACTCTTTTTTCTTAAAAAAATCCCACCCTCATTGAAGTTATCATTTTACTAACACTAATGCTAGGCAGCCATAAGAAAAATAACAGAAAAATTACAAGTTTAACTAACCAGAGTTATGATCATGCATAATAAGTTGGCCACACGAAGGAGCCACGTTTTGTCAATGACCTAGAGAAAAGACGTGTTTTTGCACATCTTCGCTCATAAAAACAGTTACTTACATTTCCATATTTCTGCTTCAAGATTAAGAAATACAACCACAGAAGAGAAAATAACCTTAAGAGCAGTGGCACTCCTTCCAGCTTTTAACTCCAGGCTGGAAATCAAACAATTAGTTGATGATATTATGTAACATACTATAAAATGTTTATTGAACTCCAGACAAAAGAATGTTGACACTGATTGAATTTACACTTCTTCCTGATCTTTATGTACTCCCTCATCTTTATTTTAATTATACATTAGAGAGCTTTCAAGTAAACTGATTTTTAAACACAAATACATGCAAATAAATTCTCAAGGAAGTGCATACTCTTACTGGAACAGTCTTCTCATTTCAGAAATTTAATAGAGAAGTTGAAACCTGTATCAGCTTCTTTCTCCATAACACTTGATTTTCTACCTAAAATTAGCCCCCAAGAGCATCATTAAGCTGTATTGTTTCTTTGCTAGACATGCAAGTAAACCAGAAATATCTCCAATTCGGAAGAAGTTAGTGACATCTGAGGTCTCTAGCTTGACCCACAAACACAATCCTAAGAATAATTTTAGTGCCTATGATAGGAAAGGGAAAAAGAACTGTACTGAAATTTTCTGGCAGCGTAAGTTCCATGTGTTAAAATAAAGAGTTTTGAAATAGGCATTAAGTAAAGATTTTACAGAAAAAAAAAAAAAGAGAGAAAATTAATAAAGTCTGAATTGCTAAAATACCTTTGATAGTTTTTCATTTAAGTTTGAAGGCTGAGCAAGATTTCACAAATTAGAAATAACCATGCGTATTTTTAAAACTATTGAGACAAGAAGCAAGAGGAGAACACAGCTGGGCTGCAGAATCTTTTCACCAAGAAAACAAATTTAAAGGGCTTTTGGATTAAATAGTTTGAAATATTGCAGATTAAAACAATGTCAAAATTCAGTTGAACTGGGGAAAAGAGGCGAAAGCAAATGAAAAGATACTCATAGCTACAATATCTGCCTCAGACACTGGAGAAATACACAGACTATTAGGTTGCGAGAGCACTTTTTATTCCAAAACAAGGTGAAAGACATTTCTTTATAGGATGAAACACATAAGCAGAGGATATACATTAACCACAGAGAGAAAGCAAAAAAATAAAATAGAAGCTATGTAAAAAGAAATGCATAAATGCAAAACTAGAGATATGAAAAAAATTAATGTCTTGAGCTGGTGTAAAGAAAATGAAAAATGCCCTGCCTACTGGGCCACATGGTAGCTGTGTCAGTGTGCTAAAGCTTGCAGTAAAGGAAAAAAATCACACTCTCTGGAAGCAAAACAGCATCTGAGAGGAAACTTTCTGCACTTTATGACTGTAATGCAATGTAAAATAGCACAAAGAAATGGTTTCTAGAACTCAGACTAGTACCAGACGCAAAGACAAGGCATCAGTATGCAGTCAACTGAATGCCAAGCAGTCAGTGGGGCACAAGTAAAACTTTGAAGCTAAAAAAGGAGCTATGGAAGAGGGAAGAAAAGATAAAATTATTCAGTCTTACATATGCAGCATTAGGATAGTGCAAATCCTACGACGCAAAATTCTGGTGAGGAAAAAAAAAGCTAAAATTTTAGGCAGGACAAGGACAGAAACCATAAAATACATAAACAGACATTCAGGCAAAGCCACCAGCACACTCTGCCAGGGCCCGTAGTATCCACAGGGATCTCTGCAAAGGTGGTACAGATTATTATGACAGATTTACAGGACGAGAACCTCCTGCCCATAAGCACACTAAACCAGATAAAAACACTAAGCAATACAGCATCCAAATCACTGATTCCTTTTGTGATATGAGAGTAATGGAAAGACCAAACAGAAAAAGCAGGAATTATGGGTAATTTCTGTTAAGTCATTTGCACCAAAGAAATATTCAAAAAAAGGGAAATGAGAGTCACGGACAGATTAGTCAGCATTTGACAGGTTAAGAACACACATTTTTAAGAAAGATTTTAGTCACAAAAGAGTGCTCCAAAGAAGGCCTCTAGTAATGGTCTGAAAATGTAGCATTCTCACTTCCCAAGGTTTGCACAGCAAGCAGTGCCAGAGATGAACACTACACTTCTTACATAAAACTATCATTTTGTATCTAAAATGGTTTTGCAGCAGGCCAAGAGGATCTGCACCACCTGGGAAAACAGAAAACAGAGATAAAAGAAACGAAGTGAACTTGTTCCATGGCTTCAGAGAAAACAAAAACAAAGCAAAACAGAAAAAAAAAATAAAGACTAAACACAAACTAATATTCTAAGACTATTTGCATCTGATATTCTAAGAAGGATCAGCTACTGAATGTTCTGAACTATCCAAGATCATCGAGTGCAAAAACTGTCACTGTACATTAAAGCATTGAAGTCCTTGAGATGCAGAATCCTTTGTGAAATTATTTTAAGCTGATTAGAGATAGAGAACCAGCTCTGGCTGGATTTGACTTTCCAGTCAAGCCTACTACAGACATTTGCCAAACTTGACCAAAGATATTCAGCATACAGTTGTGATTCATTCCAGGAAACACAGCAAAAGCAGTAAAAGCCAAATGTTTCTTGGAAATTGAGACCATTCCCAGTTTTGGGGAGAGGGAAAGGGATTGACTGACAGGTTTGTTAAGCCTCCGCATGCCAGAATAGCACAGCAAATGAGTAAAACAGAAATACAAATCTGCTTCTCAGCCATTAAACACATAATCCCATGTTTTAACTTGCAACCTATTAAGTCAAAATATGAAGTCAGTAGGAATCCACCCAGCATGCTATGATAAAATACTGCTGATCTGATTTCAGTGCGATTTGGAAGAGTGTACGCACCCAGAGCATTTAGAAACTGATTCATGTTGGCTCAGTATTGGGGCGGGAGCAGGGCAACACCAGGTGATATGGCCTCAGCCTTTGACACAAACAAATTGTAATAACCATATGCCACTGCCTTAGAGGCAAAGACACAACTGAGATGAGCATATATGTTCCCTGTATTGTTTCTGCTGTGAGGGTAACAGCCTCTGCCTGACACCAAGGTTAATCTTGAACACCTTTATCCCCACCACAGCAAAAGCACTCCAGACACCACAACAGAGGCTTCATTCAGATTTTGAGGAAGACGGTGACCTGCAGATGTTCTGCATAAACCCAAGAAAGTGTTTGCAACACTTTAGAAACTGGGTGTTTTTGACAACAGATGGCTGTTTGCTAGCAGCGTGTTTACACCCCATAGCCAGGAATTCAGTGATATCACTCTATCACAGCACCACAGCCAGCCAAAGGCCAAAGATTTTGAGTCAGCAGCTACAATTTTAACCTTTTAACAGCTGCAAGAAGCAAATAAATATGTCAAGCCAGTCTTGAAAGAAATAACCACATAGGAAGTCTGATTTACAAAGTCTCAATAAAACAATCAGTGCCAAGACACAAGCCTGGATATGTGCAGCAGGACACAAAATCAGAGTCAGATATACTGCCCAGAGAGGTTGTGGACTCCTTCTCTCCAGAGGAATATAGGAACCGTCTGGACACAATCCTGTGCCTTGTGGTCTGGGGCGGCCCTGCTAGAGGACGAGATTGGGCCACATGACTCACTGTGGTCTCTTACAACCTGACCCATTCTGTGATTCTGTGATACAGTGTGTGCTGAAATGGTGACACACAACCTTCCAGGAATCCTGTGAGGGAAAAAAAATTTTCTGAAGATAAATTATGTTCTGGAAAAGAACTGCATATGTGAAACAGAAAACTTCATGGGGTTTGATTTGTTTAGGTTTTGGGTTAAGTGAATGAGTACATATTTTTCCAAAACCATAAATATAGCCACTCATTATGAATATATGCATCAATGAAATACACCGAGAATCAGCAACCCAGAAAAAGCATCTGCACTAGTAAGTAGCCAGTATCAATTAAGACATCCTCAAAAACACTACATATCCACAAAAAAAACCAAAAAAAAAACCAAAAAAAAACCAAAACAAAACACCACCAAGAGAGAAGAAAAAAAGCTAGTGAAAAAATGTCCAACTTCAAATCTTCAAATCACCCACAAACCCCAATGCTTCATTCAATGCTAAGATAAAAGGAAAAGTTTTCCAATTCAGAGGAGAAAAGGTTAGTTGCCAAATAGAGAGGTGAGGTTAACTGCTGAGTTTAAAAGAATGAGGATGGTGATGACAACACAAGTTTCACTAGAATGAGAAAATACAATAAATGTAAGCAAGGTACAGTAGCTGCATCTAGTTGTGTTCTGTTGTATAAAGAGAAGAAAAGAGATATTACAATTATCAGCAACCTGACAATAAGGGCATGTAGTATGCATGTACAAAAGACCTTAAAATAGCATTTGAAGAATATATGTGAAAACCAGAACTGTTCAGCTAGGTTTGTACACTCATTTTGCACTTCAGCAGTGAGTATATTGGCCTTACGAGCACTGCTCCTGAATCACAGAATCAGAGAATCATAGAACAACCCTAGTTGAACGGACTCGTAAGGATCATCAAATCCACTCCTGTTTGAGGGCAAACATGTTTTGGCTTTCAACACAGCTGCTGCAAAGAATCACACTGCACCTTCCAAACCAGTCTACTTATAACCAGTCCAAGGCAAGGAGACACGTTAAAAAAAAGTGAACTTTAAATATGGTGGAAATTAGTGAAACAAATGATCCAGTGCTTCCAGCAGGATTTCAAAGCACTGAGTAAGCACAGAGGCTTGTCTTGTTCTATGCGCAGATGTCAGCATATGAAGACTGTTTTGTGGAGAAGCTCATCCGGCAGCAGTTTCAGTTCCATTTTCAATACTTAAGTCTACTCATTTTGTTTTATCTGAAGTATATATAGTTAATTCTATAAAAATGACTGCCCTGACTTCTGAAACACCAAACTATTTTTAGAGAGTTTGCTGGTAGAGCTTTTTACTTTACAAGGTAAAATTAATTAAGGCTTGGGTTCTTTAAGAAATGCTTTGTCTCTTTGTAAAAATGTTTTCCTTACATATAATCTGAACTTTAAACTCTTTTAGTTTAAAACCATTACCCCTTGCCCTATTGCTACAGGCGCTATTAAAATGTCTGTCCCCATCTTCATTATAAGCCCCTTTTATGAAAAGGCCAGGTGGAAGCCCTTGGCCAAAAAACTACTTGCTTCCTTCAAGAAATCATTTCAGATGTGTTTTCAAGGTTTTCCCTAAAGATTAACAGCTAAAAATATTTTTAGGATAACAGGAAAAAATTACATGTAACCGTGAATTCAGGAACATAAGCTGTCAGTCAAAGTAGCGAAAAGAACCCATATTTGAGATGTGAAAAGCACATGCAGATGTGTTAGATTATTTGATTGTAATCTACGTCCATGACATAATACTGGCACCACAGGGAGGATTTCATCTGCCTGAGGGTTGTTCAGTTTTTGTTGTCTGTTTGACATGCACGCACCAGGTATTAAACCTACTCATTTTTCATCACCACCTTATGATTTCTTAAACCTCTTATGTATTCCAGCTTGTTTTAAAAAAGAATTTTTACATATGTTTATTTGTATTTCTGTTGTTACTCTCTGAGCAGATATGGAGGAAAATATTTTTTATATATATGCAGCTTTAGATAATCTTGGTATTTTTTAAAAATCAACAAAAAATCCCCATACTTTCTATCAGCTTACCTCTTCCACTAGGAAGGGCATATAAATACAAAAAAACCAAAACCCAAGGCTTTTGATTACACAAGAAAACACAGAATCCATATAATCAAATATTACTGGATGGAAAATATTAAAGAAACTATAAAATATTTCCGGGGATCGATTACCCAGATTATGGAAAGTTTTGACAGTTCTGGTGCATAAACTCAGGCATGCAGAATACAGCACTGCTGTCTAAACAATTGATTTGAGCTTAATAAGAACCGAGACTAATTTGCTCCACACTTAATTATTAGAAGCATTAAAAAAAAAAAATAACCAGAATCCATAGTTCCATGTAATTTATTCCTCATTTTCATTTCTAGTGTACCTAGTAATAAAAATTTGAAGTGGATAAGATGGTAATTAGGTTTTGTATGGATTTTCCTTATATAGCGGTCACAGGAAGCTACACTGCCAGCGCGTGGCCTACTACAGATTGTGTCTAAGACGCACAAAGGGAGGAAAGTGATCACTGTATGCCTGATTTAAACAAAAGACCCTTCTCATAGTTTTCTAGAACATAATAAACTGCAGTACAGCATGGCGGACTTTAGTCTGGTAGAGGAAGCAACAAATTAATCTATTTTTTTTGTGTTAATAATTACTGGTTTCCAGCAATAGATTCACTTAGATACCTCCCTGCCAGTAACAATAAACTGTGTATTTAGTCCTTGTTTATGTTTATGGCAGAATTTTACTTTTAAAGCAATGTAAAAGAAAACATATGCCTCATCACATTAGTCTGTCTTGCTGTTTAACATCATCTGTAATGATCTTTTGAGAATCTAGCTGAAAGCCTGGAGTTTCTCTACATGATGTCCCTTGGAAAACATCACAGAATTCCTGCCGTGTAAAATTAGGCCTAATCTTAATTATCTTGCTGTCTGTTTCCTGAGCTTAATTAACTTTTATGAGTGCTTTTCTACAGTGCAATGAGAACTAAACCCATTTCATCTTATTCAGCATTTCATAATTTCTTTTCCCTCAGTTCCAGGACAACAAAAAGCTCTTCACAGTCCTAATTGTTATGGCAGAAGCTAAGGTATGAAATTTGAAAGAGAGCTGTAACAAAAAAATTGAGAACATTCAGCCGTGCATACAAATAGAAGGGAAGAAATCTGCAAATGTTGAGAGATAATCCATTCTATCCTCTAAATGAACTGACTAAATATTTAATTATCTTGTTAAGTAAATCCAGATTATAATATTCAAATCCTAGTCATTATAGGTTATGAGGCTGTTTTAGGTGAAGAATAAATTGTCTACAGTCCACACTGCTCAAATAATTTTAGAATAATATAGCAGCTAATTTGCACGGCCAAGCCTTCTCCCTCAGCGCTTATTCAAATTTTGCTATGATCTGGCCTCTACTATCACAAGAGAGAACACAAAGAAGATTGAGCATGTATTGTAGCATCTCACTTTCCTACTGCTTGAATTTCACTCTTTTTTTTTCAGATTATAAAAACCATCTCTGTTCTTTGGCGAAAGAAGACACAAAGGCTGTTTACTCCATTTCTTTGCCCATTCATGAGACAAAAGAGTAATTTTATTTATACTGTCCCACTAAAAATCCAACAGATTTATCTTAATTAAAAGAATACTTTCTTCCAAGATCAAACAATGTCCATTAGTTCTTACAGTGCATTTACTACCTATTACTCTCTTCACGTCTACCATGCCTGCAAGAACCAGGGTGGCTTTGTCTCTAGGCATGATCAGATGAGGTACTCTGTGAAGGATTGGCTGATATGCAGGTGTTCAGGTAAGCTGCTTTTTAATAATACCAAAGGCAGAACAGACAAGTAAAAACTAGTAAGGTGACACCAGTCACTCTCTCTTTAAAGGTCTAAGGGTCACCAGATTTTACAGAATATTTGTTTGGCTTCTCAGGATTTAAAGCTGTCACTAGCTGACTTTCAGCATCAAAGACAGATTCAGATACTTAAAATAACCAATACCAGAGAAAAAATAATTAGCATCCATCCAGAAAATAGGGAAATTTAAACTATATTTCCATTTCCACTTTTCACATGGGAGGCACAAATAACAACAAAAAAGCTTAGCAATAACTTTATCAAAGTGAACAAGAAAGCTCGATGATCATAAATAACTGACTTAAAGATAGCTCATGGTGGGGCTATCACTCTATCCACTTGGTCATCTCTTCTCTTACCCTGGACACCAACAAAGTACCCTTTACACCAAAAAATAATGCACTGCATAAAGAATAAAGAGGGCCAAAGTTCAGGCCATTTCACTCCATGAATTTATTTCCATGTGTATTTCAGTCTTTTTCATTGATCAAAGCCTCCTGCTTATGAGCTGAGAAGTCACACAGGGCCACTTTCAGCATCTGTGGACCACAGCCTTACAAGCACTGCTGTCCCAAGCTGTCCGTGTTTTTTAGTGGCAGCTTTCAGAAGGAAGATGCAATAAGGGTATCCGGATGTACTGAACAACTCATATTCTCTCCTTCAGCAGCAGGGAGAGAAATTAAGCACAAACATCGTAACTCCATGCTGTCACACAGGACTCACACTGTAGATCATCAGCACAGAACCCGTGTGCAATCGCCCACCACAGCTGCAACATCTCACCTGCTCCTTGAACTTCATGCTAATGCTTTCCTACACAGACCAGGGTACGGCTATATAGGGCTTGATAAGAAAGACCAGAATGCTTGCAAAAGCAGGTCCAAAAGAGTCTTAATACAACCCATTATAATAAACAACAAAATAAAGAAAAAACATCTAGACCTCTACTAGAGTCGGTATTACTTATTTTTTCCACATTAGTTTCCACTAACATCAACACTTAAGCAATGGGTAACTTTAGTCTATATCATCACTAATTTCCCCATTTTACTCCCCCTCCTCCAGAACACCAGAAAAGATGTGAAGAAGGGCAAGTGCTACTTAAGAGAACCAAAGGGCAATCCCAGCTGGGCAAACTCAGCCCCAGAAGCAAGAAAATCAGGCTCCCAGGACTGGCGCCAGCACACCCAACTGTGACACCTGGGCAGTATATGCAAAAGCAAGGCTCACCAGGAAGGGGAGCAACCAATTGCTGTCTCCCTCTTGTGAGGTGGCCCCAGAGTTGAAGCTAAAACTAGCTTGGAGCAAGCTGTTATGCCTGTGTCACTAGTCCATGGCAAACAGGCACTTTTGACATGTGGCCTATAAACTTAGGAAGGTTGGCCATTTTAATTTTCAAGCTTCAAGCGCAGTCTAAACTGGAACAGTTTCACCTGAATGCTTCAGAAACAGAAGTGCTTCTTCCTTCAAGGCAAATCCCTCTTGGGAACCAGAGCCCAGAGCAACTTACTGGTGACCAGTTCTAAAATGTTCTGTTAAGCCAGAACTGTTCACACTGCTGTGAACCCTATTGTGTCAATACAGAAACCTCAAAACTTTAAACTTTAGGGCAGCAGAAAGGATTTAGTTCTATCTAAGTGACAAGCTGGAGGTAAAAGATTTTTCAGATGAAGCTTAAAAGAAAAAGCAACAATCTCCTTAAGATTTGACTCACAGTTTCACTAGCTCGTGGACTTGTAAATTGTATTAATTTCCACTAAACTGGACAGCAGTTTGGTTAAAAGATCAAAAAAAACACTTCAAATTTGCTAGTCTTCTAGCACTAGTGTAATGGTGTAAGAAACTATTGCCTAGGCGAAAGGTCCGTAAACCCATCACCTTACTGTATCTGTTGTCTTTTGAAGTGAGGAACCTGCTCTGCAATTCTATTCTCATTGACAGATACAGACAAACATATCCACATGTAAACACTCTTAATAGCTATTTTAAAAATATGAGGGAGGGAAATATATATATCCCTAGCTATTTTGAAATGAAGAGTCTGAACAACCAGAAAAACTCAATACACATATTCATATCCTCATTTAATTATGGAGAGCAATAGGTAAATAAATGAAGCAGAAGAAAGAATCATAGAAGTTCAACAGGTTGCTTTTGCTCAAAGACAAAAAGTGGCTGCATGTTAGAAGTGAGAACGTAAGTTTCACACCCATGCATGCTCATATACGAAGCAGTATGTAATTTTCTGCTGTTTCTCTGTATGAAACAGGTGATTAAGAGTGAACAGATTGAGAGACAGCTGTCATGTAGGCTAAGTGTTAAAAGAAAGCAAGCTCATGTTATCCCAACTGCACCACCATAACACTTTCAACTACTACTTGCTTGCTAAAATGAAGCAAAATGAACAACTACAGAAACAAACAAGAACTGAAATAAACTCTCATAGGTAACCCTTGGTAACAGCAACTCAAAGATCTTTTAACTAAAAAAAAGTTTCTAGCAAGTTAAAAAAAATCTGCTCGTGTCTGGATAAGCAGTGAGTTTCCAGGCATGCCTCATGATTACTAGAAAATATATTAGACTTTTATCTAATCTAGATGAATGGGGAAAAAAATAATCCCTACGTCTGCTGAAGCCACTAACAGCTTATTGATAGGTTCAACTGAGCCACTTCCATGTTTTCCCTACTTTCCGTAATATATATTTTGGCAGTCAGCAGACATGAAAAAACACAGTATTTCAGAATATGGGGGAAAAGCCAATACACACAGTATTTCAGAATATGGGGGAAAAGCCAATACACACCTAAAGAAAGACATACATCAGCACTTCAGTCAACCTTTTTTCTGTGCTTTTGCTTTTTCCTCAGTGTGTGTCCTGACATTTTTCTAGTTATGTCTTTACAAAAAATATCGTTCAAGCTAGTATGAATTAAACATATTAACATATGCATACACTTCGCTGCTCTAGCAATTCACAGATTTCTTCTTGTATTTTATGGGGGTTTGAGATTACAGTTCCCAGAAGCATCCCTTGACACAAACATGAATATAATGCACAAACATATCCATGCATAATACACATAATAATCCCATGTCCATTCCTTGATTCTTCCCTTCCCACCTTGCTTCCATTGCTGCACAAGTGAATAACATTACAGATTTCAATATGGTTTTGCTTACAGCATTTCCATGTAAAGCTATTCCTAAGGTTTTGCATGAAATTAAAATATTTTCAAAACAGGAAACTTATTAGAAGGACATGTTTCTATGAAATAAGTATTCTCTCTGAATTCTAACACCTGTGGGGTTTTTTAAGGTAGCTTTCCGGATCCTGTGTACAAACGGCAAAGCGGCTAATATAAATCAAAGGCAGGACCACCCTTTAATGTAGTTAATACAGACATGTATCTTTTTATATACACATAAATATACTTATATCTGTATATATCTTGATTATATTAAAAGATAGTACTGTCTTTAATTTATATAAATTGGTTTGCCATATAGTAGACAGCAAGATCAGAGGGGCTCCTGTGACTCGCATGTTTTAATACTTTTTTCCAGCCCTGTATCTTCACTGCGACTTTTGCAGCCATAAGGACAAGTTTACTACATCTTGGTCTGGCAGAGCAGTGGGCTTTCCAAACCCTGCAAATTATATTCTTGCACTTGATACTAGTAGCTGAATTCAAAATCATGAAGAAGTGAAGAGCTGAATATTCCATTATTTCTTTTTCATTGTTTGTGTGGTATTTGCAAGAAACATGAATACCTATTTCTCTGTCCTTCTTACCTGCATAGTAATAACAAGATAGACATCCTTTAAATACTTTTTACAAACACAAGGAAATAATTCAGTGACACAGAACAAATTTAATATCAATTTGGCTGTCAAGGTCAGAATTCGCAGTGCTTTCTGCGAGCACCAGCAGTGTCACCCAGGCACAAATGTGATGATAATGTGCAATTTCCATGTCTAACACTAGAATAGAGCAGGATATAGGCTAGTTCTTCCCAAACAAAGGGGGACCATTTAAACACAAACATGAGACAGAAACTCTGTTTGGAAGTGACGGAGAGTAAAGGTAGAAAGCAACTTAGATGAGGATAAAAATAAAAATAACATTTCTGGTTCTTCGGAAGAAAAGCATGGGAAAAAATCAATAGCCTTCAGGTAAGGAGATTTCTATAACCTTAGAGCCATGGTTGCTGAGGTCTAGTGGGATGGATGTCTAGAAAAGAGAAGGGAATGAGGAGAGCTGGTGACCTTTAAAGGGCATGGGTGCAAGTTATCACAGTTCAGTGGAAAGATAAGTACGGCTTCGAAAACACTGACTCGGTTATTTCACTTTTTCAATGATTTCAAAAAGAGAACTCAAAGTAGAACTTAGCTTAGATTATTCTTTATTACCACTAGTAATTTAAAAAAAAATTAGGATAAAATGTAGAAAGACCAATCTTTGAAGATTTAAGGAGAAATTAAACTTATTTGGTAAGTAATTCAATAAGAAGACAAGCATCAAAAGAGCTGGCTTCATACACGGTGAAGAGGATGCACTGCTTTGCAGTTCTCAGTGACTCACGTATTCAATACCAGTTTGCCTCCTTCTTCAGGATGCGATCAGTGTTTAACATGACCAGTCCAAGTGACAGAAAGTTAAAAACTCCAGCAGGGCAAAGAGCATGTAGGATGTTTTGAAGCTGGCAGTGCTGCTGAAATGCACTATTACATAGGCTGAGGCCAGTGCCCCCATGAGTGGTGGAGCCAATCTAACAGCACACTCAAGCTGAAAGCAGAGGAGAGGAACCTGCCTCCTTGCCAGCAGTGGGCAGTTTATTGGCCCACCTTACAGCGCTAAAACCAGTGTTTGCAAAAGGCCAAAGGAAGCAGCTCAAGAACAGTCAGTAGTTATGCTTCAGATTTCATAAAAGACCTGGACAAGCTCTGAAAACTGAGAAGAGGACAGAAAAAACACCTGGTGACAACTTTTACACTGGGGAAAAGAGAGGGTAGAACTTAAGACTCTGAGCCTTTATGAGCTTACCTCTGATTTCACAGAGGTGCAGGCAGCACCAAGTTATTTGCATTTCTCTTCCTTTCAGGGCATAGATTCTTCTGAATGGGGAGTAAAGTGTTAATACCTTGACTTTAGGCTTTGAGAACAAAACTGTTTCAGATTATTTTCTAGTAAGAATTAAGAAAGCAAGTTAAGAGAAAGCAAAGAGTAGGACAAGTTAAACAGCAGAAGTATTATCAGCGGGTTAGTGACGAGCTGGATCAGGGTACGGAGTGAGGTTTTACAAGAGTCTATCCCATGCCCAAAACTATTCAGTATTTCTTTACCATCCTGGATGAAAGAAACTATAGGTATGGTTACCAAATTTATTACAGGTAATATAAATTTGGACCACAGTTAGAATTCCAAATCATAATTAACTGAATTCTTACTGACTGCAACGGAGGTTAGGCACTGCTCCATAACAGCAAATGCAAAGCTCTACGTTTAAAGGTAATCCATTCACAGACATAGGAAAACACATTACTCCATGCATAGCTGCACTGCAGAAAGAGATCTAGGAGTTAACTAGTGTATTTTGTGATCCAAGAGGAAATGCATAATTGGAATAGGTTTTATCAACCATGTGAACTTCTTCACTTATTAAGTGACCCAGTTGCTCTCAGCGAGAGAGTCGTGACCAGTTCTGGGCACTCATTCAAGAAAGATGTGAACCAGCTGGAAAAGGCAGTAAGAGTAATCAAAGGCTTGGAATTCAAGTTACTCAGCCTAGAAGCCTGAAGAAGAAAGTGGCCGAAAAGACCCCAATGATCAGAATAAACTGATGCCATTGTCAACAGAAAACAGTGCACCTGAAGGTTTAAAGCTCTACTTTACATGCCAACAAAAGAGTCTGAACATCCAAGACTTGCAGAAATGGAAGACCGTGCCTAGAACCATTTCCATTTGACAGCAGACTGGGCACTACTCTGTGGCAGACAGGTAGAAGCAGTATCACACTGATCCTCTAATTAAATCCAAAATAAAATAATCAAGTAAAAAGAACTGGAGTTGGGGGTAGAGGTGAGTAGATGTCCTATAGAAAATGTTATGTGAATTGTTTTAATTACATTTGTGTTTGCTTGGCATGGTAAGGTTTTGATAGCAGGATTCTACAGGGCTGGTTTCTGTAAGAAGCTGCTAGGAGCTCCACACATGTCCAACAGAACCATCGCCAGCTTCTTATGAGACAAACCACCACTGGCCAAGGCCATGTCCAGCAGCTGCAATGGTAGCACCACTGCAATAACCTAGTGAAAAAGAGGTAAAAACTTCTCCTCAATAGCAGCTGGGAGAGATGATTGAGAACATGTGAGAGAAACAACCTCGCAGTCACTGAGGTCAGTGCAGGAGCGGCAGGAGGTGCTCCAGGTGCCAGAGCAGATTCCTCTGCAGCCCATGGTGCAGACCATGTTGAGTCACACTGTGCCCCTGCAGCCCATGGATGTTCATGGCAGAGCAGAGATCCACCTGCAGCTTCTGGAGGAGTCCAAGTCAGAGCAGTTAGGATGCCTGTGACCTCACGGGAAACCTGCACCAGAGCAGGGTCCTGGCAGGATCTGTGGTCCCATGGAGAGAGGAGCCTGTGCTGGAACAGGTTTGCTGGCAGGACTTGCGACCCAGAGGAGCAGTCTGTTCCTGAAGGACTGCACCATGTGGAAAGGCACCCACACTGGAGCAGTTCATGAAGTTCACACTGCAGCATGTGGGAAGGACTCACATTGGAAAAGTTCATGGAGGCTCACAGGTTCTCCTGTGGGAGTGACACACACCAGAGAAGGGGAAAAGTGTGAGGAGTCCTCCCCGTGCAGAGGAAGGAGCAGCAGAGACAACTGTGATGAACTGCAGTCTCCATTTCCCGTCCCTCTGCACTACTGGAGGGGAAGAGGTAGAGAGAATTGAGATTAAAATTAAGCCCAGGAAGAAGGGAGGATTGTGGGGGAGGTGTTTTACAATTTAGTTTTTATTTCTCATTACTCTACTGGTTTGCTTGGCAAGAATTTATATTAATTTCCTCAAGTCAAGTCACTCTTGCCTGGGACTGTAATTGCTGAGTGATATGTCCTTGTTATTACCTTGACCCATGAGCCTTTTATTACTTTTTCTCTGCCTTTTTCAACTCAGGAGGGGAGTGATAGAGCTGCTTGGTACGAATCTGGTATCCAGCCAGGGTCAAAAGCACCACAACAGTAAAGATGTCTCATATTGCAGGCAGCCCTCTTTTCCTTTCTGATTCACAGTGCCTTCTACATCCAAACTGTTTTCCTAACCTTTAATCACAGAAGATCACCCATATGGTACGTATTCTTTGCAAATCAGACATTACCCCTGCTTTCTGGAACTGAATCATGAAAAGGAAGAAAGACATGATCTAGTTCCATGTTAGTGTTTGTGAGCTTTGCCACTGGAAGATGGGATTAAAGGAACAGAAGACACCTGATCAGTGTTCAGTGTCCCACTTAAAGTTACACATCACTTCAAGCACAACAATGCTTTCCCACGCTAGGACATTATCTCTGCTAAAATTATCTCTATGTATTGCCCATGGTGGTATTTCTCACTTAGGCAGACTATTCAAATGTGATACCAGAAATGCAGCAGTAGATGGCATAATTACACTGTGATCTGGTGGAATTTCCAGCTTCACTCTTCTCTTTGTCTAAGTCAAGCAGACCAAATATTTTTTTTAAAATGCTCTATACTCAAAACACTTTGTTCTCCAGCTGAGAAAGTATGAAGCTGACTGAACAACTATAAGAGCAGAAACAACACATGGGAAACTGTAACTGTTTTCTTGCACGAAAGCTGAGCTCTAGGCCCAAATTCTTGTAATAGTGGTCAGAATCAAGCTGGAATTCAGTGTGTATATTCCTTTATTTTAACTGAAAGCAATAAAATTTTCAGAAAAGAAGTCCATTGAGTTCTTATGTATTTATGTAGATAATGTGGTTAACATTACTCACCCTTGCTTTAAGACTATTTTCTTACATATAGATTTTAAGGGAAGGTTGGTTGGACATTACAGCTTTGGTGTTTTTTAAGGAATCATAACTCCATTTTGAATTAACTATATATCAGAACTTTTCCCTTGGACTTCTCAGCTATCATAGGTTTTCAAAAATTTCATGTGAAGTTATTTTAAGTTACAGTAAAACCCCTCACTGCATTTCAGGCTATGATTTCAAAGTGATAAGTAGATATTAAAGCATGTGAAAAATGACACCGTAAACAACCTAATATAACAGCTTCTGAGCCACAGGCAACAGTAAAACTAAATTTTTGCTACCAGTAGGGGTTAGCAGTACGGTAAAGAAAACTGAATTGCATGGTGCCTGTTTCCTTCATCCTTAAGACTGTTTCAAAATACTTGCTGTCTTGCAAAATACTTTGATTTTTCTAGAGTGCAGAATAAACTGTTGAGTAGATACCAGCATTATCCTGCTCATATATGGTTCTCATACACTGAATTGTAGTCTTGGAAGGAAGCAAAACATGTAGAGAAAATAAAGCTCAAAAAGCTCTAGCATCAGTGTAGCTAACAGTCCTAATATGTGACATAGCACCTGGAGTGCTCCAGAGGCAACACCAATCCGTGTTAGAAATCCAGATTTCCTCCACACATCCCCTTTCTTCAGCTATCTTTACTGCTGCCTTTCCTCATTTAGAGAAATAACACAGCAAGACATATTTTCTAGCAACTTTTCTGTAACTTATGCATAAGTTTTGAAGACTATGGGCTAACATGGCATTCTTACAGGCAGGTTAGGCAGAGAGAAATATCACCACCTCGTCCTTATTTCATTATCTCTCCTATCTCTTGCAAGCAAGAATAATTGGTTTCTAGTTTGCACTCAGAATTTGGGTTATCTTCCTTGTGCCACACTGGGTACACACACTTTTCCTATCCCAGAGGACACTGTTGCAGTCTTCAAGGGGTTCCTCTGTCTTCTAGAAGAGCCTTTTATAGCACCTTTAGGCAAAAATACCCACAACAGAGGAAAGAGCTGGATCCCCTTATCTAAGACTTCACCAGGGAGGATTTGAGACTTGGGAAAAGAAAATATTCTTCCAGTTCCACATAGCTGTTCAGGTTTTTTTTTATATCAGTTGTGATAGAAGCAAAGAGGCTCAGGTGGAAAAGTTTTTTCTATCTTGTGCACTAGAACAGCCTTAATGACACAATCAAATTTCTTTCTAGAAGACAATCATCTGAGTGGCTCAGGATGCTGAGGCTTATTGAATAGAAGGTACTCTGCACTATCATGTTGTTCTTACTATTCAATGCACACTCACATTTTAGTATATTCCTCACACTTTATTTTGAATATTGACCCTGAGATCAGCTCAGCTAGTTAGACCCTGGTGCTAAAAACACAAAGGTTGTGGGTTCAGTACCCATATGAGCCAAGAGTGGGACTTGATGATCCTCATAGGTCCCTTCCACCAAAATATTCTGTGATGTTGTGACCTACTAATTTCTGTGTAAGTCTAGTGTTTGTCACCCATCACACTGTCTTAGTGTGCTCCTCCAAATACTGCACAAGGTAAAGGACCATTGTGATTCCTTTGCTTTTACTGATGATAAATGAAAGCATGAAAGTCAAAGTTAACATTAGGATGAAAAACCTTTTCAAGTCAGTAAAATGTGATTTTTCAAGTTTTCAAGACATAATTTCCATTTACTAAAGTTTAGTTGTAAAATCTCAACGTGTATGTGAACTGGGATGCTCAGGGTTAGAAGTAACATGCAAATAATTAATAAGAGGTTTGGCTTGGAGCTCTGCTTTTTGGGTTGTTCTGTTTGGTTTGTTTGCAGGAGTTTGGCTCCAGTGACATATAAAAATTTCAGTAAGACTTTGTGCAATGGAAATTAAATTCTCAAGGACACATTTCACCTGTCTTAGTTTTAAGACCTCTCTTCTCTACATCATTCAACCTCCACAAACATTTGAAAGGTTGATCTCATACTCCAAATGTTTGTTATTATTTTCTTGTTAATATCATTACTGTTGAGTATACTGTGCAAGCGTACTGACTGTTCAAAATACAGTAGGAAGAGTACCCTCTGAGAGACTGTCCATTTACTTACACATGAAGATGTCCTATGTCTTGCTGGAAATTGTAGTATTTCCAAATTATCTTTTAAGAGTGCTTGGGAATAATCCACGTACCCCCTTATGCTACTTTATAGCATAAGCCTCTATGTTGCATGTCAGAAACTATGAAATGAACAGTTCCTCTGCATTTGTCTCCCAGCCCCGAACTCCATATTTCAAATGCATATATCCAAACCGACTAAATTCATCAATAATACTCGAACAATTGAGAGCATTATCACAGTATTACTGCTGCCAGAGGGAAATATTTCAATGTGGCATAATTGCAAGGGACTCCAGACCTTATAGATTCTATTCTTATGCTCAAGTCAAATCCACTTGCACCTTGCAAGGATTTAATTGTTTTTCAAACAAAACAACCTGCCTTGGAAAAAATGTTTCACAACAGAAATGCATTGTGTTAGCATTTCTGTCCTTTCTCGTCTACCCTTACAATCTATCCTGAAAATTCAAAGAATTTTTCTAAATTAAACAAATATTCATAATTAACAGCTCTTTTCACAATTATTTATCCTTTATAGGAAATGGAAACTGGACAAGTTTTTTTCCACACATAATGAGGAGACTATGGCCTTTTCCCACACTCTTGCAATATTCTCTCTTGGAAAATCCATTCCACTTACTTGGATTTCCTGCTGGTTTTGGCGGGGTTTGGTTTGGTTTGGTTTAGTTTGTTGTTTGAGTGTTTTTTAAGAAGTGAAGCCACCTAGTTTTTAGCTTTTGTACTTATTATTTCTGTTACTGCCCTGGCCGAGTTCTTCTTTACCACAGGCAGGTGTTCTCAAGCTCTGTCTTACAAGTGTTCTCTGAAAGTTGTCAGGCACTTTTACGTATTTATCTAGTAACAGGTGTTGTCTTGCCCAGGGTTTTTTCATGTAACATCTGTTCCAATTCCCTATTTGTCCATAAGAGTTAAGTCCTGTGTGCCTCACAGGATATAAAATTGTTCTCTGGAAACAAATAAACTTTTCTTTTGTGTCAGTGGATTCCCACAGTATTACTAAAACTACTGTTCTGTCAGGACACTAGACAACACACAGCTGATATTAAAACAAAAACAAAAGCCAACCAACTAAAACCCCAAACAAACAAATGAACAAAATGTTAATGACTCAGTACACTACACACTACATTAAGCCTGAGGAATTCCTGTTACACTTAAAGAGTAACTTTATGACAGTCGTATTGTAGTTCCTGGTCTTTGTCAATACTAGGCAAGCTTTGCTAAGGTTTGCAAATGTAAGTACTGACGTAAACTTTTTCCATCCTATAAGCAAAGGTGTGTCTCTCCTTCTACTGATTGTAAGGGCCAATACAATTTTTTTCTGGACAACAGCTTGGATCTCCACATGTTCATACACTACAGTTTCTTTCACTGTAGTATTCCAAATTCTCAAGTCATTTCTACTGCTTCAGGCACTATCTACCTTCAGAAACAGACCAAACCCACTATCCGCCAAGTTTTGTGTTTTAGCTGTTTCGTGAAGCATACATGGCTTTTCAGAGTTTTCATTCAGTATCTTTTATTTTATTGAACACATCTTGCAAATGAAATCAGCCCCTTAAGTCTTGCTGCAGCTCCCTCTGATCAGTAAAATCTTAGCCTCCAAGTTTAATTTTTGCAAGGAACACCAAATTCTTCAAGTTCCTATGTTTACATATAGAGTTGACTCTACAGAACAGGTCCTTTCTTGTAACTGAAAGCCAGTACAGGGTAGGAAGCCCCTCAGATATACCATGTCACTACAGCATGTAGTGCAGTAGTGTAGTTCTTCCTGGAAACCTGCAATATCATTTACCACTTATATTTGCAGGGTCAAACATGATTTAATTTTTCTAATCTCTTTTTTTTATTATGCTTGATTGTCTTAGTGCACTACCACGTGCAGTATGCAGTAATTATTCAGAAATAAGATGGTTTACGCAGTTTTGATATCAGACACTTCTAAGGTACAAAAGCAAGTTTCCACACCACCCATTCCTCAGATGCCTGTGATCTGCAGCTCTACTGCAATCTGCAGCAGCAGTCAAGGAATTGGCCTGCAAACACTCAAGAAGAGACACAAACCTCTCCTGAGGAGAGCACTGCCTCCCCAGAAAGCAAGACAACGGAGCTACTATCATTCAATGTCTTTCATTTTTCAGTACCTGTTAATCGAGTATTGTGCTACTCAATAAAGAGATACCACACATGCTGTGAACACTGACAGGCCTTTTTCTGTCTCAAGTTTTGTGGCACCAGCAGTTTTAAAAGCACTTGGATATCATGCTCAAAGTTAATATAACTGGTGCTTCATAAATGCAAGGGAATGGCTACCTCATATTTTCACAACAAAATGTAGCTCTCCCGTTTTGGAACCCAACTTTTCATCTTCAGTTTCTTGTGATATCTTTAGACTCCATTCCAAAAAACTAGCGCAAAAATAAAGTTTTACAGTCATTTTATTGAATCAAGAGTCTGTTGTTACAGTCCTAAATTGGGAAAAGTATTTGAAAATACTATGTCGCAAAACAGACACTGCACAGAAAATAATGAAATAATATAATATAGATGCTAGTCATTGGCAGATCAGTTCAGAGCTACTGAGGCTTAACATGTTTATTAAAATTAAATTATGGTTATGAATTAATACGTTTCAATACAGCATTAAGACTTGCTCATGAAGTAACAGCTGCTAGAAAAAAACATAGATTGTCAGAAAAAACTTCAGGATTGTGGCAAAGTATATACAGGTGTGTGTATGTTTCTGCATGTGTGAATGGTCCAAAATGAAAACATTCACAAATTGAGCTCTACTGTAGGGAGTGCTTAATTTGAAATGTTTATAAGACATAACAGATTTTATCGACTTGCTTCCTGAATTTTAAATATAAAATGAAAGCAGAGGATCTCATGCAAAGAAATTGGAGGCAGACATTGCATACCTCCCATTTGTATTGTTTGCAAAATGCACTTAGTTTAATTCCAGCTGTTCTTACAGAGCAGACATGGGGAGCCTACTGAAATCTGGGAGCATCACAGTACGAAAGGAAAGCTACTGAAATCATAGAACTCTTGCAAGGCTCGAGTAGAAGGAACTGGAGATGTTGCACATGATAGCTGGGTCTTCCCACCCTTCTATGCCTGCAGTCAGGCACAGCAGCTCTGCAAGCCTCTGGGGCTGTCCTGCCTCCCTTCAGGCACACATCGCTTCCTGTGGTTGGCCATTCGGGCAGCAGCCCCTGCTCTGGCCGTGCCCAAATTCCAGATGCCCCTCCTAGCCTGACTTGCCTGTGCAGCATAAATTCCAATGTCCAGGCTAGGAGCCACCCCACAACCCCAGCAGGCTGGGCACCGGCTGAAGCTCCAGACCTGTCCATCACCACTCTGGCTCAAGAGGCTCTCAAGCAGAAGCTCTAAAGCCACCACTTCAGCAAAAATGACACTTTTGCATGGGGGAAAGGTGCCCAGCTGGCTAAACTTCACAGTGGACCACTTGAGACCTAATGCTGTAATCTTCCCTCTTCATCCCTGGCCAACATCTCCTACAGACTTTGCACTGCCCTGCCATTGCCTACAGCATTTCACAACAGTTGGATTTACAGCTCGACTCCTGAGTCCAAACACCTGCAGCTCTGGAAATGAAAAGTGATAACTGCTATTTGTCATCTTCCCCTCTTGCTGCTGCAGCAGCCAGGACACAGGCTCCAGGCTGCAATGTCACCACCATGGAGCATCATGGTGACATTTGAGAACTTCCCCTTGGACCTTGCAGCCAGCCATTGCCAGTTCCTTGGCATCTGCTGCCTGGCAGGACCAAGCCCAGCTGCCCAGGGAAATGCCTACAGCTAGGAATCACTCTGCTCTAACCCTGACAAGATCGTTTGAATGGGAGCCATCTCCAAGAAAAACATAATCTGCTTCTGCTCAAGATGAGTACCTTCAGCCAAAAGACTCAGCTTCTCCTGTTCCTCCAGGATGGGACAAGAAAGCACCTTGTAATGCTGGTCTAGCATCCCTCAAGGAAGCAAAGCATTTCCAAATATGCACTGATGACCAAAGCACCAACAGAATCCATCCCATTTGTTCAGAGGAGTACTCTAGCAAAGCTGATGACTTTACCTTTCCAAACAGGCATACACACACACCCCTTCCTAGACTCATACACACACACATTTCTGGATTCCCCAGGAACTAACATGGACCCTCCTGTCTCACATACAGACTCACAGAATATTCTAAGTTGAAAGGGACCCCACAAGGATCCTCAAGTCCAGCTCGTAAGTAAATGGCCCATACAGGGATTGAACCCACGAGCCTTGGTGTTATTAGCAGCATGTTCTGACCAAATGAGCTAATCTCCTCTCATTATCCCTTCACAGACGTCAGCCTTCTTTTAATCCTGCATCACCTGAGGTACAAGGTGGAGTGTCTGGAAGTTGCAGTTCTGATGTGGCACAAGTATAGCCCTGTAACTGGTGCACAAAGCGGCCCAACCTCTTGCCCCCGTATTTTCCCAACAGCACACCAAGACATGGGGCCTAACAGACTTTAATATCTCAGCACCTTTTTGCACCAGTTGTTTCCTCTGCATGTTTACAAGCACAGGCCTCCACCCTGTGAACTTACCTAAAATTACATACTCAAAGTTACAGCACTTAGGCATCTGATTAGGTCAGCCTGGAAATATACAGATTGTTCCTGTGGTTTAGGGTATGCACCTATAATGTGTTCTCCTTCTGTCTTCTTTTATTTTGTTGACATCATATCCTAGAAATATGAAGATTCAAGAATGAGAAGAGTACTTTGCTAGCTAGCCTCAGCTGTTTGCACCCTAATTTGAAAGAAAAATGAAAGCCCATTCCTGATCATTCAAGGTAGAAAACCACTTGATTGAAAAAAAAATTTTTTTCTATTACACAAACCATACATTTGTACAGACTATTAAAAAACTTTCTTTCAAATTCTTTACCTTTTCTTTGTCAGTATTAGCTGTATTTTCAGATACAGAAACATTTCACAGGTGTAGCCAGCCATTAGCTCAGTTTAGAATGGCATTTCTAACTCTATATGTGAAATTGAAGAGACTATTGCTCTGTTAAGTACAGCAAGAGCACATTTTTTATCCAAAGAACCAAAACAACTATACAGAGACTAAATGAGATATCAAGAATAAAAGCCGAAGCCTCACAGGGCAAGCATGCATTTTTGATACTGCCTAACCCAAAATCAAAAAGCAACACAGGACTCAGTGCAGCCTTTGCTGTGTACCCTCAATATAAGCAGCACAGGCCAGGACAGCTTTGCTTTCTTCACTGCACTCCTTGAACATTTCACCGACATACTCTTTAACCTTTTAAAGACTAAGTATTCTGAACCCCGCAATAAAAGCGAGGCATCATGAATTTCGTATACCAGCTGAAGCTCCTCTGAGGATAAGTAAACACAGGCATGTTCAGCTAGCAGTTTTATCTAGCTTCACAACAGGCCTTGGAGATTACATGTCACCATCTGCACACTTTGGATTCAATTTCCATGGTTTGGGATGAGCTGAAAGGCCAATTTGCCAACAGCACACAATTGCCTGCATTTTGATTGACTGGCAGATGAGGGAAAAGTGTTGTATTTATTACAATGAAGTCCATTCAATAAGTAACATTGGTAGCATTATCAAAATTAATAGTTCCTTCTTGCCAATGGTGTTCTTGCTGAAAGAAGTGTGCTGACACCCTTCTGCCTTCCTGCACACAAACGCTTCATACAACAAAATCAAACATAATAGGAAATCAAAACACCTCCAAGTCTTTCCTAGCGCACATTAGCACATCCAGTTGTTACCATAACAACAACAACGAAAGATGCAGTGGATGAGACTTTACTTTTAACACTGAAACACTTTTTCTCTGAAGAACTACCTTCCTCAGGAAAAAATCAAGAGGATACTAGATATTCTCTCCCTCAGTTGCGAAAGGACTGCAACATCTTATAAGCTGAAAAGCTGTTGAAGAAAGAAACAAGAATAAGGATGCAATTTAACAGAGGAAAAGAATATACTAATAGTCAGATTAGGAAAATTTGAAGTAAAGTTTCTGCCAGCCTCAGCACTCTAGCTGTGTCAAGGTCAAAGGAACCATGCCAAGACACACAATGTCCACTAAAAAGATCCTGTATCTATGCAACTAAATAATGAAATTTATCACTTATGATGAAACAGAGCTAAAGCACATTCAATCTTTGTTTTAATTTCTGCAGTACTGTTTTTCAAGGCCACAAAGCTTGTTCTTACAAGAAAAAAGCACAAAATGTTAAATAGGATGCAAATACGGGCAATCAGCAATTCCAGCTATGCAGAACCCTGACTATGGACTTTGTGACTATCTGTATGCAAGAGGCAGAACTACTCACTGCTTAGAGAAATTTGGCAGAAAAATTCAGTCTCCAGATTAGCAAATAAAGTCAAATACTGCAGAAGCCTTCAAAAGTCATGAGTTCAGAAACAGCTAGATGTAGGCAAAAAGAAGGTAAAGTAGAACACTTCAGCACATTTTATGGCGAAGTTGATATTTCTGACCCCTCTTCTATCCATCTCCTTCAAGAAAGTAAAATTTATAAAATGTTTTTCACATACTTTTGGTCCTAAAGAATCTAAAAGTAAGTTTGGGGTCCTTTTTAGCCAAGGGGTGAGAAGTTCTTTCAAACATGCAAAAGCCAAACAAGAAAATCACACACTTTTCCCTCATAAATAATTTTAATTAAGAGTTTGCACTGAATTTTGAGAATTTAAGAGGTACTTAGTTCCACATATAATTTCAAGTACTCAGTGAGTAGCATTTTTTGCTAATACCAACCAGCACTGTATGTACTTCCATATAAGCTTTTTGTGTGTGCTGGTTTCAGCTAGAAACTCTAGGGGTAGAGTTAATTTCCTTTCTTTCACAGTGGCTGGTATGCGGCTGTGTTTTGGATTTGTGCTGAACGTAGGGTTGATAATACAGAGATGGTTTTGTTATTGCTGAGCAGGGCTTACACAGAGCCAAGGCCTTTTCTGCTTTGTGTACTTCCACGCTGGTGAGGAAGTTGGGGGTGCATGGGAGGTTGGGAGGAAACACAGCTGGGACAGGTGACTCCAACTGACCAAAGAGATATTCCAGACAATATGATATCCTGCTCTGTACATAAAGCTGGGGGGAAGAAGCAGAAAGGAGAGAACATTTGGAGTGATGGCGTTTGTCTTCCCAAGCAAGCATTACACATGATGGGGCCCTGCTCACCTGGAGATAGCTGAACACTTGCTTGTCGTGGGAAGCAGTGAAATAATTCCTTGTTTTGCTTTGCTTGTGTACATGGATTTTGTTTTCCCTATTAAACCGCCTTTATCTCAACCCATAATTTCTCTCACTTTTACCTTCCTAATTCTCTCTCCTCTGATGGGGCATGAGCAAGTGGCTGCCCGGGGCTGGTGGCTGGCTAAGGTGAAAGCACAACACTGTGTCACTTCTGTTTCTCCAGCTTCAAGCAAGGTTTCACTTAGCTATGCAAGCTCTGTATTCCCAGCTGAATATTGCTGGAAGATTGTTATGCAGGTTTACATCCAGAAGTTCTACCACTATCATACTGCTTTGTCTTTTAGTACTAAGGGGAGCTACAAAGGAAGGAAGCAATATCCAGACTAAGTGCATCTGTGCATATGAAGAAATCTGAGACAGACATTTAATGGGAAACAGGTTAAGAGATTCACACTATCAGGTATACCACTACAAGGGGAAAAAGCAAAAGTCAGATCCCTGAATTACTCCCAGAGATCTCTCAATTACATAAAGAAGCTTCTGTGTCCTGATCACATTTCTGTTTACCATCCTGGCAAATGAAGGACTGTTATCAACAGGCAATCAGAGCACAATCTTGGCAACAGACTTAAAACCAAGTTTGATGCACTGACAGACTACTGCACCATCTGCATCTGCAAGCTTGTATCATACATTAGGCAGTTTGGATTAGCTTTCATCATGTTAACCAGTGTATTGCAGAAATCAGACAAGCTATGGATTATACAGCTATCATGAAGGGTTTGTGACTAAGCATAAATTCCCTAGCATACATAAAAACAGTGCTTCTTTCAAAATCAAAATTCCAGAGCTAAACCTCCTTTGATTACGCCTTTTTCCCAACCATATTCAGAACATACTCAATTCTTGCGTTTCAAAAGCAGATCAGATTAGGACCTATTATATTTTACTTTCCATAATTAGTTTCAGATATATGATATAATGCACCAAACATGTAATATTTTAAAGCTCTACCATATGAATTGGATTATGAGAAATAACCTAAGACCTGGAGGACGTGCTAGGAATGAACAGACCAAGAGCAGCCCTGTGAAGAAGGACTTGGGGGTGCTGGTGGATGAGAGGCTGGACATGACCCGGCCATGAGCACTCCCAGCCCAGAAAGCCAAACGTGTCCTGGGCTGCAGCCAAAGCAGTGTGGCCAGGAGGGGAGGGAGAGATTCTGCCTCTCTGCTCTGCTCTGGTGAGACCCCACCTGGAACACCTCATCCAGCTCTGGGGTCCCAGCACAAGAAGAATGTGGACCTGTTGTAGCAAGTCCAGAGGAAGGCCAGGAAAATGATTAGAGGGTTGGAGCAGCTCTCATCTGAGGAAAGGCTGAGAGAGTTGAGGCTCTTCTCTCTGGTGAAGAGAAGGCTCTGGGGAGATCTTATTGCAGCCTTCCAGTACCTGAAGGGAGCCTATGACAAAGTTGCAGAGAGAGTTTTTACAAGGGCATCAGTGACATGACAAGGGAGAATAGCCTTGAGGTGAAAGAAAGTAGGTTTAGGTTAGGCATCAGTAAGAAATTCTTTACTGTGAGGGTGCCGAGGCACCGAAACAGGTTGCCTAGAGAAGATGTGAATGCCGCATCCCTCAAAGTGTTCAAGACCAGGTTGGAATGGGGCCATGAGCAATCTGATCTAGTGGAAGATACCCCTGCCTGTGACATGAGGGTTGGAGGGTCTTTAAGGCCCCTTCAACTTTTCTATGATTCTGATACTATGAATTCTTCATCTTAACTTTTATAGCCTCCCTTATAAATAACAAACCACAAACATCCCCATTGCTAAATAAGATACAGGTTACATATCGGGATCTCACAAATACTCATACCTGGTGGACACATGTTATCTGTTATCCAGTAATCTCAAATGTAGAAAATGCAGTATTGACCCATAACATAGACAACACTGAGTAAAAAGCCACATAATAAACATACTTTTTCTAGAAAGCAAAAATTTATGAAACTTCCTTCTGTTTATAAATTTCTTGATTTTGCACTAAAGATAACTCACAAAAAGTAAATTATTAAGCACCTGTATTGGCATCTGTCTGCCTTCAGATTATCAACTTTCTTGTTTGTTCCATCATTCTTGGCTCAACCACTTAAAGTAGCTCTAAATTAAATTCTTGCAAAAATAATCTACATTTAAGACACTTTACGAGAGTCAGAAAGGCTCAGAGTGGAAAAAGTTTCCTTTGATAGAAAGACCATTGTTGAAGAGCTCTGTTAACCATCTACAAATTCACTGCAGAGATAATCAAGTGCATTCTCAAATGGGGAACATTTGTAAACGATGCTTTTAACTGAAATGTTATCAGAATAGTTTTCAGAACAATTAAATAAATCAATGAATTCGTAAAGCTCCTGAACTCACCCCAAGCTGTAGAAAAGTCATGCACTAAATTTGTGCTTAATGCTTTCGAAACTGACTGCGGGATCTGCAGCCTATCATTTTCGTTAGGCCCCATCCCAAGCACATGGGAACTGGTAGCTGCAGCACCAGCAAGAGAAGTGAGGGTGTGGTGTCCCTGACTGTGGCTTCGCGGGAAGAGAAAGGCAATTCCCCCCAGCACAGGCCACCACGGTGGCAGGGCCCACTAGATGGTGCTGTTCGCCCACATATTTAGTACTTTTGTCTCAGAGAAATATGAAAAAACAGGACAGGAAAATAACCCACTGAGGGCAGCGATTTTTGTAAAAAAAATAAGAAAATAGCATAAAGTTTCAGAAGATATTTTTTATCATCTTTCTCCTCATCACTCGTGTGGATGGTATTGCTCTCCCTCCCGTCTCTTTCTTGAGGCAACATTAGATCAGAAAACTAAACTTTGGCCTAGTCGGCTTAGAGATATGTTCTCTCTTTTTTAACTGTTGTTCTCTAAAATAATCCAATTCTTAGGCTGCTCTAGTGATAATGTGTATTATTCAAGCATATATTAAATTACAGCCCGGAAGAGACCTCTCGTTTTATTAATTTAACTAAATAGTCACATTTGAAAATTATTTACATTGCAGATTAAATAAAAAACAAAACCTAGATTGTAGGAAACAGAACGTGACCTTTTGTTTTCTGAACCTTTTCCAGTTTACTCACTGATAAATATCATAAGTTCACTGCACACAAAGGGAAAGTTTAGTTTTTTCAAATGGCTTATTCCATTTTGTCTTCATTTCAAAGTAAGAGTCTATGCACTTCTATAAACTTTGAGAGCATACCAGGGAGGGGTGGGGGGAAACAGTATTTTCAGGAAAATTTTGTGTAAAAATGGCATCTAACCCACAAAAGATGGTAATTTTCTTGTGGAAAAAGAAAGTTACACACACAAAGTTATACACGGAGGATTAGGAGGTGAGGAATAAAGGGTTGAGTCACAGGGAAATTTTACTGAAGGGGCAGGGACAAAGTGTGTAAAGCACTAAGCCATTAACCGACAGCAGACTGCATCAAAAGAATAAGAGTGATAACAAAAGACAGTGGAGGTGTCTTTATTTGCAGATTCAATAGAATTTAGATAATAGGTTTCTTGTTGCTGGAGGCCTAAATAAAGTTCGCAGAGAAGAATTCAAGATAGCAATTGCAGATGGTCATGGAAGAATCACATTACAACCTACCTTTCCTGGCTTCTCATGGAAAGCTCAGACACCAAAAATTAGCTTCAACATGTTAGGCAAGTAACAAATTTGCCTCAGTAACAATACACAAGAAGCAAATCTGCTGATGAGAACTGCTGTTATACATGCAAAGTTACCATCACACTCCTAGAGCCTAGTACAAAATGGTGACTCTCAACAGTGTTTTTAAGGACATTGTTTTAGAGACAAGACAAGAGGATGTAGACTTAAGCCGTCCCAGGGGAGGTTCAGGATGGACATCAGGATGAAGTTTTCCACTGAAAGGGTTGCTAAGCATTGGAATGGACTGACCAGGGAGGCAGTGGGGTCACTGTCCCTGGAGATGTTCAAGAAGAGACTGGACGTGGCCCTCAGCACCATGGTTTAGTTGTCATGGTGGTGTTCAGCCACAGGTTGGACCTGATGATCTTGGAGGTCTTTTCCAACTGTTGTGATTCTACAATTCTATCACATAGGATTAACACAGCCTTAGAAGGGTGGGCATAATATACACACTTCTTAAACTATGCAACAATTCTGATTATAAACCAAAATTGATGCAAAGTATGACTGCAGAGGTTTAATTTAATCTTTCAGATATAAACCAGAAAAAAATGTTAAAGGTTACCAAGAAAATAAAATAAAATGAGAAAATAAAATATTTCTGACATTTTCTGTCTTTCATTAACATGAATAACTTACTACCAGATTAGATTATTCAGCAAATTAATAGGCAATATTTATTAAAATTTTTAATTGCTAGTAATTAAAAACAACATTAGTGAAATTAAAGATGTTAAAAGCCTTGAAGTATTGTTTCCAGTTTTACTGCAACACTGGGCTGTGTCTTCTGTTTAAGCACAAACAGCCTTTGTTCACTTAGGGTACTACCATACTACCAATAACAAATTGACAGCTTGCCATAGCAAACTGACTTACAAAACATAGGTTTCAGCATAAAAGATTGTTCTGCACACATCAACAACTTATTATGCTATTAGCTTACCAGGTAGCTTATAACATATTATATTGTTCACTACAGAATACAGCATACTAGAGAGTAATGATCTGATGAAAATTTCAATTCCCCTAATTTTTAATAATAAACTATGCTAGCACTGAAAAGTAAAACAGGGTTGCTGTCTAATGCCAGATCTAGTAAATGTTTTAAAAGTTCTCCTTTATATTTTCAAACACATTTCTAGATATACTAATACTGATACAAAGTTGTCAATTTTGCTGCACTAATCTGTTTTAAATTTTTTCACCCTCGTTCAAGGGCTAGGAAAATTTGCTGTAAGAATATTAAAACAAATTTGTAACAAAGGTTGCTAAAAACCTAAGCCCATTTACCATCCTCTGAGGAATGCATGCAGACATGGACAGACTAAAATTACCATGGTTCAGCTCCTTTAAGCGATACTATCTACTGCAAACTGATCCAAACCCTAGCTTTATGTAATTCATCTGAAGTAGGAGGGTTTTCAAGGACACAGGCTTGTATTGCTGGTCAAATTGAAGAGCTGGAGTTTTGAAGGCTCTCCCTACCTCACTTATTTGACTCACATGGGCTGCTTGAATAGGCTTTTTAAACACTCAGCATTAATTGATAACAGAGACTAGATTGAAATCAGTCGAGTTCTTTTAACCTTCCCCAAATACCCTTACATCTTCAAGTTTCACTTAATGTAATTGTAAAAACAGGTCTACTGTTACTCAACTCTCAAGGGTGGCATTAACTTCATTAGGTGCTGTTTGTACAATGTGTTAAGCTCCTCATTAGAACATGCACAGAGGTATTTTAGACTAATGAGGCTCTATTGTTATAACCTATCCCTGCTTAATTGCAATTTCTTTATAAGTAGCTGACGTGCTGCAAACTCTCTTCAATGGCAAACACTGGTACAACAATCAGTTTTAATTGATGTGTACTTTAAAATAAATCTTCCCATTAGGCTGCAGGTTGTACGCCTATTAGCCTCAGAGAATAAAAAATATTTTCAAAAGAAAAAAGAAAAACACGTGTCCACCCATGGACCTTACCCATTTGCAGAAGAGTGCTGCAGACTCCTTCCTTTTCTGGAGCCCTACCACAGCCAGACACACAGCACCAGCAGATGGGCTTTACAGCTACCAGTGAGATAGAAGCATTGAGGCTGGAAAAGACCTCTAAGACCACTGAGTCCAGCACTGCCAAGTTCAGCGCTAAACCATGTCCTCAAATGCCACATCTGTGGGTCTTTTAAATACCTCCAGAGACGATAGATTTCAGCTCACCACGAATTTTTCAGCGACGGCCTTCATCATCACCTTCAGTTCAGGTAATTCACTGCCTTCTCTCACGCTAGAAGAGAAGCAGACCCAGCGGTCAGTATAGGCAGTCTTCTCCCACAAGTGCACGGTCACAAGAGCTGAACTGTGGTATTGCAACTGTGCTTGTGGTGATAAAAGGGACAGATGAAATCACTCAACCTGCAAATGCCTCAAGCAATGCTCTACACAGGACAAGTATATACAACAAATCACTTGGAATGAAAGAAATTAAGCAAATCAAGGGAAAAACAAAAGCAAAACCAAATAAAGCAATATCCAGGTTGCAAAAAGGAATTTTGTTTCTGAACAATGTCAATTCCATGCTCTTCTGTGTCCTTCATGCAGGAATGATGTGAGGCCTATGTAAATTTAAATCATGCTAAATATAATAGCTTCAAGGGAAAAGAAATGCACCTAAGCTTTAGTTCTTCTTTTGCACTGGCAAGGCGCCTTCTAATTGTCACGCCCGGGCAAAAAGTCTTTTGTTTTTAACACAGTTGCACAGAGAAAGACAGCAGATAAAACCATGTCTGTATATACAGGGAGAGAAATTTACCTCTGAAAAGGCGTTCAGAAGGAAAGTTTCTTTTAAACAAAACATGTCTTTTTATTTTACTTTCAGGAAGCACTCTACTGCACAATCACATAAGACTAATCTTTTATCTCTAACCCTTCCTCCTATTGTTTGTGTTAAATAAAAATATATGGTAAAAGGTAAGAATGGACCATATAAACAAGTGGGAGCAAATTCTGCTTGGGACTACATGCAAGCAGTAAACCACCACTTTTCTTATAAAGAACAGAAAAACAGGTTTGAAGTGCTTAAATTTAATGGATTTGTTTACTTTCCTCATGGACCAGTCTAATCAATTCCTAAGAAAAACAAAGCAATCAAACCCACGAGTTGTTCAAATCATCTTTATTGATTACTGTAAGCAAGTTTCTATCCAGTGAGGGTTTTCCATGCTTCCTACCCGCAAATTAAGTTCAGTGTTGTAGCACAGGATTGTCTGACAGTGATTGGATCAGAATTCTGATGAAGCTTCTGTTCACCTAGGTGGGGTTTTGTATAATACCTCAAATGCCATTCCTGATTTAATTATTTGCTACACTGATGTATTAAAGCTGCCTTGTTGGCTTCCTATTACCAGATCGTTGTTGCTTTGCTGACAGCTGTATTACCAGCTGCTATCTCATTGATGTTATTATGGTCTCATGCATCTTCTTGGTGCTGCTACTCCAGCTGAACATTGCTGGAGTTTCCTATTTTATTCACTAATGCCTTTGCCCACGCACCTCTTGAGAGGGGTGTCACTATACAGCAATGGTATTTTACACGGTACATACCAATACCTCATTTACCAAATGGAGCGTTTAATAAAGCAGAGGTCTAGCCAGGAGGCAGATAGCTCACCACAAAGATGACAGTAGTATGGATAAGGAGAAATTTCCAACATTTCAAAATGCTATTCATAGAATTTATTTCTTCCTTTCATGTCAGTAGCCACCAGCTTGGTAAAATATTGTTACTTGTCATTCCTAGCAACATTCTACTCCAGGAGGCCTGTCTGTAATCTTCATCATTAATACAGAAAGTTTGAAAACATGACCTGGACAAACTCATCAGATTCAGCTGTGTAAATAAAGGCATTAGTATTAGTACTACTGAAGAGAGTATTAGTACTGAAGAGAATAGATCAATCCACATTTTTTAGTGCTGGGACTTATGCCTTATCCAGCTACCTTGAAACAGAGACCAGACAAGACTAAGGGAATAAAGGTAGGTATTTATTTGAAAGGCCTTCAAAAGTACACCATGGCGAGCCAGGGGCTACTTCCAAAATGGACTCCAAGATGGACGACAAGTCACGAGTTCTTCACACTTTTATAGGTTTGGTCCATTTGCATATCAGTATAAATTCACCAATTAAAACTTTAGCTAATGATGACATTTCTTCAATTTCTCCACCTCTCTAGGAGCTCTAGTTTACACTTCTTAGGCCTAGGACAGTCTGAGTGTCCTTGAATAGCAAGCTCAGAGAGGCTTTGTTGTGTCTATCTGGCGTAAGAGAGCAGCTAACGAGCTACAAGAAACCTCAGAGTTACACACTAAGCAAAACAGGATTTGAAAAATATAAAAGTTAAAACCCAAGGCATCAGGACTGATAGTACTGTAAGACTCAAGATATCACTTAGAGAATGGGAAACATAGCCATTTACAAAACTGGATTTATTTAACTTTTTAAAGCATACCCTACAGAGATCCAGTCTTTACTAATAGCACTGCTCTTTCAGTCAACCAGATGAAGTGGTTTTTTTCTTCGTAATAACAAACCCAAGTCTCTCACTCACACAGGGCAACAACCTCAGGTTTTATTTCTCAGACACTTTTTGTCTTATATTTCCTTATCAGCCTCAGGTGCCCAAGGATTAAAGCTTGAATTTTTAAACTTCAGTATATCCTTCCGTTAAAAGAAAATTTTGCAAAGTCTCATCTTCTAAGGTAAAGTTGCCTTTCATAACCCCACCACATTAGACTGTCTTCTCCAATGGCTTTCTTCCAAGTTCATTGGGTGAGGGTTTGTTTCTTAAAAAAGCTTTTCCTCCCTGGAAGCAGAGGCTTCCAAACACAAATATGCACCTCCAAAAGTTGAGCATAAGGGAGTTCCAAGATGAGGAAGGGAACTGGAACTTCATATACCGGAGTAAGCGAAACAGCATCTGCTGAGGTACCACCATGCGAGGGAGCAGAAAAGACATAGTTTTAAGAGCATGTTCCTACAGGATTACTGAAAACAGTCACTGGCTTCCACAAACATGGACACCACACCATTCATTTCTATTCTGTGTACCTCTAGGTGTAATTCTTCTATGCCACATATTCATCTACCTCTCTCACTCCACCCAAACAGTTTTCTGCCCCTTGACCCACAAATTTGTCTGTGATTCTACACACGAGTTCTGGTCCCATGCAGCATTCAGAGTAGCGCAGGAGGAGGCATTGCAATCCTACATACCTGTGCATATCATCCCACATATTCAACACAGAATTGGAGTAAGTTCCAGCAGAAACAGCCACAACTGAAAACTCCCCATGTACAAACTGAGTGTATCTCACAATTGCAAATCAAGCATGGAGTAGAACAGATCAAAGCCTAGTTCAAGAGGAAAGCGAAGACATCTAAGATCAGAAAAAGGAACAGAATATCAAAAACTAGATAAAAAATTTATCTAAAAATGTCCAAACTGATATTAGAGTGAACAACATGTGATCTATGTTTCCGTCTGGAACTATTTGTGGAAAGGTGCACTTTTCACATGTCCAGTTCAGAGGAAAAAAAATACTAGTTTTTACATAGACCTGGTTCAAGCAGGAAAAGAAAAAATTGAGACAATCCTAACCATAAAAGACAACGTCAGTTCAGAAGCAGAGCAGCTGTGTCTGTATATACCTCAGAAAACAAAAATTATGCAATCTAAACCCATAAAGCAAGAACTCACCTCCCCATTACTCTAGGGATCATAACAGACAAATTATGCAGCCCAGTTTACAGGCCAGTAAATTCTGAGACTCGGAACAAAGCAATAAAGTGACCATTCCCTGCTCCTTACCAAAAAATCTATAAGGTTTTGTGGTCACACTCCAGCCAAGATGTAAACTCTTATAAGATTGTACATAGTGATATTCACTACCATGTCAAGTCACTAATATGACCTTCAGCCACAAGTCCAGTAGCTGGTTATTGTTCATTTGGTTCATTCCTGGATGGTAATAAAATTGAATATTTTGTTCAAAATATACTTCCTGACATCTCTTTACATACTTTGTCTAACAGCATCTCCCTGTATTATCACTTCAACTTGCAATATTTAGGCAGTTTCTTAGCAGTCACCTATCACAAGGCAAAAAGGTCTTCCTAGCATAAATGAAATCTCTTGCTCTGAATATCCAGATTTCATCACTTTTTTGTTCCTATATGATAACATGAGAACATTTAGTAAAGACATAATGGCTTAAATGGGTGTAACAAAATTGGCATTGTTAACATATTTCTGAGAATCTCTATCTTCAGAAGAAATACTCCAGGGATTGAGAAAGCAAGAATGATCTACCATTTCTTTTCCTGGAGTAATCACTTTATTGTAAATGAAAAAAAGAACCAAAAAAACCACAGTAGTCATGAGAACAAAAAAAGAAAGAAAATACATTTTTCCAGACAAGTTGTAACCTTTTAGTGGCAACTGGTGCAGACTGAAAACGAAATTGTATGAGGTTCAAGGACACCAGCCACATTTTTTCCCCTTCTGCCTGCCTATTAGAAACAATTGCAACAGTCCTAGACTCCACAAGATATAGTCTAGCAGATAAGCGATAACAGAGTGTCAGTGACAAAGGCTAGAATTAAAGGGCAGAGTTTGATAATTGAGAAAAATAAGGATACACTTGGCCAAAGATGCATATGGAGTTCAAGAAAAGTAGGTTAAAGGAAGAGGAACTCAAGAAATAAAGGGGGAAAGTTGTTTTCATTGTATGAGACAGCAAGAGACAGAGTAAACAAAATGTACTCAAGCTTACAAGCCACTGAGCTACCAGTTTCTTCAGAACATGAAGAACAATTCTCTGGGGAGAAGTCCGTGTACAGCAGATAGCCACATCACCAGGAGTATCAACTTCTTCCCACACCTGATCCATCGCATCAGAAAGAGAAAAGATACTGGTGTCTGTTAACTACTGCTAAGAGGTCTGAAGTGAGCAGCTACAAAAAGTAGTTCTGTGTCTGCCCCACATCTCTTTTGGTGACATTTCTGCAAGCATCTAAACCTTCCCTGAAAATGTTTATGGATATCAGGAATCAGAAAGACAGGGAGTGATAAACTGCTTTAAAAATTTGCCTAGTGGTTATAAACTACAAGGTTTTCACATCCTTGCATCAAAATAGGGCAATCCCAAAGATAATAATACAGCTTAGATCCACTTGGAATAAAAATTGCATGTATTCAAGTCTTATCATTTATACAGGCACTATCAGGTCAGCCCTTTTGGCCTCCTAACTGCAACCAACCATCTACTATTTTCCAGCTCTAAAAGGATCTCCAAAACAGTTGTGCAGAGGCACTAGAAATCAATAGTAAACTCAGTTTGTATGGGCCTGATAATAAGGATAGAAAATCATCCTTGAGCATATAGTAACAGCACTACCACCACTACCTCTCTGTTCCCACTAGAAATGCATCTTGTAGGCCTGCTCCTTTTCATCAATCCGGGCAGTTATTGCTGCAACATTCAAGACAGATAAGACCTCTTAATAAGCAGGAGCAGTGAGAGTCTCAGGGCACTGTCACAAAAACCTGTTTTTCTTCACATGACTATCCATAACACCAACTGTCACCACAACAAAGCTCCTGAGGTGGAATTGGCAGTGTTAGGTTTATGGATGGACTTGATTTAAATGATTCCATGATTCTATGTAGTCAGACCTCAGCTGACCTAAACTAGGTCAATAACACCAGCTGTGTAGGCACAAGCATCTAACTCCCCAGCCTAGTACTTGACCTGGTAAGCAACGCACTAGCATGGCAAACCTAGGAGCCCATCAGTACAGGCATATGCAAGTAGTCATATAATTACAGGCTGGAAAGCATAGAATTATCACTTAGGACGGTGATATCGGATGGAAAACAGTAGTTTAGAAGCAGGCACGGTACCCTGTACAAAACTGCAAGACTTACTGTTTTGTAGAACAACAGCAAAGACGCATAAAATTAAAGGAAGGAATCATGTCATAGTTGTTCCTTGCTAAGAATGTTCCTGCAATTACCCATTTGGGGAAAAATTCAATCAGCCTCTAACTGTACTTGCTCTTTAACATACAGAAAGAACACAGTTGCCAATCTGACTTTTAATGAAGGGGTTTAATTACATTTTACTGTACAAATAGATTGATTTCAAAGATAAATACATCATATTAATGATTTGCAAGCTCAGTATGTCACTTGAGTTTTCTAAACAGTTTTAAGAATGTTTCTTTCTTTGAAAAGAATAAAGACTTCCTATCCTAAGTGAGTAGATATGAACAACACAACAAAGCCAAGGCAAATTCTTCTTGTGACTAGAGAAGGAAAAATTTTTTGTGTTGAAGCTTGTATCACTTGTTTTATGGAAGAGTAATAAAGTTCAGAGATTTTTGCCTAGTTAGGCAGCCCTGGGTTTGTAGCCTATGATCACACAGGATCAAGTGCAGAATAACAAAAAGGCTTAGATAGCAAGAAACCAAACATGTACAGCATAGTGACTCAAGGAGGCATTAATTCAGATTCCAAGTGGCTTAAATACAACCCCTTAAGTACAAGTTTCATGGGGAGTACTTAAGATGATGAAAAGCATATATTTTACTCCTTTTCTGCCTTTTTTCTGTAAAGTCTTCTCACATTTATTTGGAATTTTCACTTTCCAATAAGTAGCTGTTTCATCTTTACCCTTCTTAGCTATTATGCTAATCCTGTATTTCACTAGTTACTGTTTCACATATTTACAGATTTCATTACAATTTGCTTAATACTGATCACAAACAAATTATATTAAAAAAAAAAACTAGGTATTTAGTTATGCAAAGAAACCAGAAACAAAAAAAAATTTAAAAAGAGGGGAAGACATCAGTTTGCTTAGATGTTTTTGCGTTTACAAATAAAACCTGCTAACAGTCCAAATGGATTTGTACCGTTTCCCAAGCTGTTTATAGATGCTGAGAACAGAAAGAGTGCATTACACTAAACATCTTTGGTCCGTCTCATAGACAAATCTTCATTACCATGCAGGTCTGAGACGAAGTGTAACAGAATTTCTAAATGCTTTGGGTGCTAAACCAGTCTATAAGGGGATTTGCAATACAAAGAAATATTGCTGATCATTTCCTTGACTAACTTAATCGTTATAGGAATCTTCAACAAACAGAAAACCGTGTAAGTTTGTAGTTAATGTTTGCCAATTCCTACAGAAAAACTGGTTAGACAAACTGGTTTTGTCCAGTTTGGTTCCTGTGCAATGAGAATTAAAATACCACCTGTATTTAAATTGAACTGCAATGATTTGACTTTACAGAAGCTACACGCACACACGTGAACCAATTTGTCACCAGAGAAGTGCAATACAATAATTTTGGCATGTCACAACAGGTGGATGTAGTCACTTCTTAAACATATACAAGTATGTTAGTCAAACTTGGATACTGAAGTAGATAATTCACAAAGGTAGAATTTATGATGAACCATGTTTCAGTTTGAGGTAGAAACCTGAAAACAAAACATCATTTGAAATACAGTTCTTGTTTTACACTCTTTAATTCATCAAAACAAGTTATTGTTATTTATAATGAAATTTCAAAGACATAGTTCACCTAGATTTGATGATCTCTGTTTTCAAGTAAACTTACGAAGTGCTGCAGATGAAAAAGAAAACTCCCTTATGATGTCACAACACTACGTTACTCATTAACTGATTTTTAAACTTAGTTCGAGCTGGAGTCACACCAAGACAGTACTTCCTACAGCAGTGAAAAGCTGTGTGTTTCAAAGATCGCTCTAGAATTGAACTTACCTAAGTCTGCAGTTAGCTCCGTTAAAATGCTGAAAAAAGGAAGCTCCTTGGAGGACTCAGTTTTTTATCCTGAAAGTCGCAACAGCTTCCGAAAGTCAAGTAATGACACTCCAGCCAGTCCTACGGAGAGTGTTGGATCAGTCTTTATAAGGTAAATCCCAAAATATTTGAGTGTTTCGCATGTGCTCAATGATGGGCGAACAGGGCAGCAACATTGGAGGGCACTGGGACAAATGCACTAATGAAAATACCCAGATAAGGAAGCTTAATGTGAGTACGCAGTGCCCGCAGAGAAGGTAATTCCACGTATGTTACTGATTGTACTGGGAAGGGGAGCACGACTGTAAGGGAGAAACTTGTAAGGGAGGACAGAAGGGTATTGTTTTCTCCTTCTTTATCTGTTGACAATGAAATTGACTGAAATCGATGATGGTTTTCATTTTCATTTTTGAATGTGTATAATACTAGATACTAGTAAAACTCAAGTTTTAAAGTGACCTCTAAGGGATCCTCTATTGATCAATAGAGGACGAATATGGGTCCTCTATGGGACCAAATACCTATAATATTTGATCTCTGCACAAAACAAACATAAACTTTGTTAGATCAGGGAGTTTAACAAAATATTTTCATGTGTGTTTTGGCCTAAAGGAACTTCACAATGTTCATTAAACCAATTTTCAAGATAAGCGCCACCTTATTCACAAGAAATATTCATGGAAGTAGAACACTTGCTAAACTAATACAGGTAAAGGGTTTCCTGATAGAACATCAGGAAAAAAAAATTAGGAGAAATCTGTTTTCTTACTTTGGACAGCTGGACTTGTTGAATTGCACATTCTCTCTATGGTGGACTTCATTGCAATGCAGAGTTCTGGATAAATAATAAGCATTTTAGACAGCAGAGACAAATGAGGGAAGGCAGTGTCAGAGGGCTACTGGTACTCACCGCTTATCCCTCCTCATCTGCTGCAGGAGCAAGAAAAGTAAACACCCATAGTACTTACGTCAACCCATCATGAATACAGTCGCTTAAAAAGCTATTCAAAATATCTTTAGACATTTATTGGTTCTTAATCCGCTTGAAAATTCTTTGCCAAGGGCTGGTCCTTAATTGTTGCAAGGTGCCAAACAATCCTGAAGGGTGATTTGGAACCTCCACATAGTCTTTGTGTGGCTGAGTTACATTTCTTTGTGGCTGTGCACAAATTCTTTATATGTGGTGACAGATCTCACCACTAATTGGGTCACTACTATAAATGAGTCCGTTGGCCTAATTTTTTCTCTTTTGAAATGTTATTAGGGCCTTTTAATATTGTATCTGCATACCGTCCTTTCTTCCAACTCAAATGTCAGAGAGATAATGTTCAACAGTTTGAACAGATAATAGAGAATCAGAGATTTTAAGTTTTAATTAGAGATTTTAAAAGCTCTTATCTAGAACTAATTGCTTAGTGATTGTTTTTAAAAAAAAAATACACATCTTTTCATATGCTTCTTGATCTCATTTTCCAATTAGGCTTGGAACATAAGTACATGCAGTGGTATTTGGAGGGTGCAACGCAAGCTGGTGATGTTTAACCACTTCCTAATTTGGACAATATAAATTTTGTCCTCCTTCCTGGGTCTTGTCCAGAACACTGGGCAGACAGATTTACCTACTTTTTTATTTACCATTAGATAACCAGTACACAAAAAGCTGCCATATATGCTCTGGAAGCAACATGACCGGTGCTTACAAAGAACAGAGTCCTGTACCCCAGATTTCTCAATAATCAACCTGCCTGCCAAGTATCGAGTGGTAGCGGCAGGCCTTCTAGAAATCCAGTTTACTCAGTTGCTGGTTCAGCAAGGATAATACGATCATAAAACCCTGCTGTGAAACCATACCTCTATCAATAGCAAAGATGGAGTAGCAGGCTGCAAATACTAGACAATCTAATCAGAAGGATGCATGATAGCACACAGTAAGCTAAGAGATGGACTGAGCTCTCACCAAACTTGCTTTTCACGCATTTGTCACAGTCATGATACACTTACTGAAAAGGAGCCACATGAAAAATCAGGGAAAATGCTTTTGGCAAAAATAAATCCAGGCTTTGTATTTTTAGGTACTATTTGCAATACAGTCCTACTTATTTGGAGGATATTTTCCATATATGAAGATGCATCCACAGAGAAAATTTACTATATTAATGATTGTTCTTGCTCATTCTAATTATTCATGCCTGAGGACAAAAACTGACTATTCACCTAAGTTTTTATATACATCTGTTTTCACCTCACTGTAATTGCTACCATGTGGATGAGCATGAATTTGGCAGAAACTAGGGAGTTATTAACATTTCATAAAAAGGAGCTCACAGTTTATCACCATGGCAGCATGTTACTCCTGACATAGAGCAAAACGGATTTCAGAAGCAAATTAAGACTCTGGAGCTAAAGCTGAGGTGTCAGCCATGCATTATAGATCAGAAATTTGTATTGATAAAAGTATTGGCCACAAGTGTATGCAGCATTTTATCAGCATGAATGTATAGAGTCGTTCTGACATTAGAACAAAACATTTTCCAGTACGCCAGATCAAAATATGGGGTAAAATAATAGCAATCTCAAGTTCCCATTTGGAGCCCATCCCTATAATATGAGTCAATACCCTGTTATCCACCTGTCCTAAAATTTAGAAAAATCTCAAGGCTTTTGGTTTTGAACAATCTTCAGAGTGACTCTAGAAAAAAACCCAAACATATTAAACACGAGAAAATTAGTTTTTTCAGCAATTTAGATGAGGACTACAGACCATCAGCTCTGTGAATGTCACAACACTATGTATGTTTATGCCAATCCTAGCAATAATCACATTGCAGGTTATACATTAAATGCTTGTAAAAAGAAAAAAAGATTCAGCATTTGTCAGTAACAATGACATTAGGTAAAAATTACCAACAAAATTTTTAAAATCACATAAAAATGTACAGTATGGAGAGATTTGTGTGCTAAATGCAATCTCATGTAAATGGAAGTCAAAAGGGTCCTTGACTCTAGTCCTGACCCAGCAGCTCATTTGGTGCTTTACAATATGCAAATAAACAAAATACAGTACTCCTTTTTGCACTTGTGATCTGGCATTAGTATTTACCTATCCTTTGCTTACGACAAAATAACAGAAAAACTCTGTAATAACTAGTAACATAAACTTTAAAGATGGTTTTGTTACAGATGGGTTTTTGTTCGGATGCAAAAAGGAACCCTACACCCAGATTTTCTCTCTCTAGATTTTTTGACAGAAAACTTTTTGTAAGGAAATGCTGCATTGAAATTATATCCCTCAGAATCTTCAAGTGTACTCCTGTAAGACTCAGGCTTAGTTCAGAATAATTTAAGAAGTCATGTTAAAAAGCTAGGCACATACCACCTTCTAAAATGTGTGTTGTCTTTATAGCTCAATTATGAACACCTGAAACACTGGCAACCACTTTAGTGCTCAATGGCTTGCATCTGGGATTTGGCATTCACCCTTTGTGGCCTGATTATGAAGACATATTTACATCTGTTTTGGTTTCTTTTTCCCCCAGAGTAATATAACTCCTAGTTCTAAAGGAAACAGAAGAGTAACTGTGTAAGCTCAGTCAAATAGCTTATTATTCACAACCCCATCTGATGTAAAGATTCTGAGAAAACTGAAGTATGACTAACTCTTTCACATTATCTTGTGTTCCTCACTTTAACCTTCCTCTTCTAAAAGTAAGAACAAACCTTTCCTAAGCTTCTGGGAAGTCTAGGCACTATATTTTCTTGTGGAAGATTCCATTTATCCTCAAAGAAGATGGCTTTCATTTTCTTACATACTTAATGTACCATGGTGCTGCACTTCAGAGCCTGCCGGATGACTAAAGGTTTCTTTCAACAAAATGATCACCGTAGTTACAGACATCATGAATGTTTGCATGCACTCAGGCATATCTGGTTCCAAAAAGGATCCATATGTATTCCTTTATGATACACAGATTGAGTAATTATATACGTGCATGCACATTATTCATTAGCTGCAAATCATCTGTTTGATACCCTAAACATACAGCTGTAGCTGGATTGAAATTTTTGTCCAAGTCATCTGTATACAGAGATGTGACACTTGGATGTTGTCCAGGATTTCCTTGGGCATTTATAATCAGATGAAGACAAACCAAGCTAATGTGACCCACCAGAGCAGAACAAGCAATATTTACACCTATCTTTTTCAGCATAGCTGGACAACATATTAAATGAGAACATATATTAATTTTATTATATATGGAAATACCTTTTTTAAATTATAAATGGAGAAAGTGGATTTTGCTACCATGAGATTTGATACAACCATTTTAAATGACAAGATCTAGGTATCACCTTATTCTAATATGTGAGCACTGCCATCCATGAGGCATCCAGGGCAATATACTGCATGAAGATATGCCAAAACTGCTCTTTATTTTTTTTTTTATCATGACCTGAGAGGAGACACTGACTTGTGTGTTTTTCAGCAAAATGCCAACTGGCTGAGTGCTTTCTCACAGCTAGCAGAACCGAACTGTCACATGTCACAAGGTTGCTTTTTCCAGAATGAAAGAAAGTTGCCATGAACAATTTGGAGGGAGAGGAATGTTCCTTTATTTCAAGAGGTCCACTGTGTTTTGCCATTAACCTTCCTTCCCATACTGTTCTTTTGATCACCATGGCACCGTAAGACACGGTGGTGAGGCTCAAAGCATTCAGTCTGTCTTCTGTGACTCCAAACAGGTCATTGTGAAGGTCATTGGTACCAAAACGGCAGTAAATGTGCTGACGAGTACATGTGCAATGTGTCACATGTTCACCAAGAGGTGGGCTGACACCTCGTTACAAATACCCCAGAACTTTTGTGTAGCAGTGTCTCTCCTTTTCCCTGCTGGGTGTTACAGCACGATTGCAGAGCAGTCTAGTACACCCAACTGTTTCAGTACAGAGCCACAAGGAACAGCAACTAAATGCCTCACCCTTTGTGGTAAGTGCTCCAACTAGC
Organism: Rhagologus leucostigma; assembly: GCA_013397725.1. Taxonomy (NCBI): domain Eukaryota; kingdom Metazoa; phylum Chordata; class Aves; order Passeriformes; genus Rhagologus; species Rhagologus leucostigma. The sequence continues at coordinate 165,393 of VZTD01004440.1, forward strand.
TTTCAGCCCAGCTTACTTCATTTGCCTGATGCACTGCCCTGTCCAAAGGGGAGTTCAACCAATACAGTAATCCAGGCTACCTTAAACAAAAAACAGGAATTGATAGGGAGATAAGACTTCCAGTAAACAGCTGAGAAGAAAAATATGACCTGATACGGGTATCTATAAAGTAATCTCAACTTTTAAAAACAAATAAATTACTAAACTCTTAATCCAGGCAAGGAACAAGACTCAACTGGCCAAAACTGCTTTTCACTCCTTACAAAACTGCACCATTCGCTGTGTTCTGGCCCTAGTTATCTTTCACAGACTTTTTTGGACCTTGGCTCCATCTTTTGAGCATACTTGAGTAATTTGAACTCTGTTTTTGGACATTCCTGCTTGATTCAGGAGTATAATCAACACCAGATCAGATCAGCTATGGCTTTGTTTAACTGAGTCTTGTACCCTCCAAAGACAGAGTCCATAGCCTCTCTGGGCAACTTCTTTCAATGCTGCACCACCTTTTTAGTCCAGTTATTTTGTTTTTTCTAGTGTGCATCTCTCAGGCTGTAAGCCTGGCTTCACTCTCATTTGTGGATGACTTGTGTATATTCTAGAAATTCAAACTTTTTCCCTCTTTCAACATCTTTCTAAATGTTTGTAAGTTTGTGCCTCATATTATCAAGCTCCTTTTTCTATAGTATCTGACTTAAGACTGCTTTACTATCACATTTCAACTGTAAGGACTTGGCAGGTCTTTAAACACTTAATGGCTTCCAAGGCATTTGCACAGCTTTCACAGAATCCTACCAACACAGAGTATCATATAGAAAATTGAAGACAAGACATATATAATGACCTGTTAGGCAAAATTACCTGCATCCAGGTACTATTAAGGCTGTATTTCTTAATACATTTTTGCACCTGCCAAGAAATACAGAAGAATTCTCTACTGAGGAGAAATGTGTTCAAAGTATATAGAATGTTTATAATCACTTTACTCATTTTCTGCTTTGTTTCTTCCAAGGAAGTTTCTTCACATTCAGGCATGCTGATACTTGCCATATAAACTGAAAAATATTTTATGAACAGCCTCAATGACTGTACTGAAATAAACCTTGTTGATTAACACAATCTTTAACGCTGTTTATTTTCAGTGAGATTGTCTTTTTCATAATTCAGCAGCAATATCCTGGCCATGAATATCTAGGCATGGGTAGCAGTTCCACTGCTTTTTATACCGACCTTTCCAGTGTGTCTCATTAGGCTCTTTTACTCTTTTTTTCTTCATGTCCTTCAAGATATGATTCATAACTATTCCGATAAATTGAGGAAACAGACTGGAAAAAAAAAAACAGAGCAAAATGCACAAAGGATATGTAGACGGTCATACTTAGTCAAGTCTTAAAATCTGCTGCCAATGTACTAGAGGAGAACAACATCTCAGCTGACCCTTATAAAAGCTTCATTAGGTCATAGTGGTTGAATACTAAACCTGAGCCAGCCTCACTCTGTTGTGAAACACAAACTCTTTACAGCAAAATATGACCAGTGGTACTGTGTACAGGACAGATGAAGTAATCTCTTAAACTCCTCTCTATACAGCCTTCATAAGACTACTGGTGTCCAGCCTGGGGGATCACACTTCAGAAAATACCTGAAAGGTAGTTCATAGAAAAAAAAGCAGTCCAAACCCACAATTTGTATGTTCTACCTGAGACTAAAGATAAGATGAAAATGAGGAGAAACAGGAGACAGGTTTTAGTTCTTCACATTAAATAAATTAAGAAGTAATGGCTTTAGATTTTAGCAACAAGGATTCAAAACCATGTTAGGTATGGAGGACATCCCCTGGATGATAGCAAACACTGGAACTGGTTGCCTGGACACACTGATGACTTTTAAGAATGACTTATACAGGAGGCTTGTCAGGAGTGACACAGGAATAGCAGGCCTTAACTTGGGACAGGGAGTGAACTCAGTGACCCAGTGAGTCTCTCCCCATTCCACTTTTCTGTGATTTCATATGTATCTTAAATCTTTTTATTTTGCAGTGAAAGTTTTTCCCTATTGTTTCATCTCTAATTTTTTATCCTTTGCTATGTTATACATAATGTTGAAGGTCCTAATTACTGAAAACCCTGAATCCCCTCTGAGGTTTAACTTACTCTTCAGAGCAGGAACATGTGAATTTTTGTCTATATGGCATCACCAGTACTGCAGGCATTGAACAGTAATCAGTAACTTTATAGTGCACTACTTTCTCTTTCTCTCTGCAATCTGCCCTTCACAACTAGAGAAAAACACAGCCCAGATTTTCTCACAACAAGGCTCTGTTAGAGACACCTTGATCTTCAAATACTTGCTTTACTGTATCTGTATGTACGAGCAATTATCACAGTAAAGGTCCTTTGTGCTTTTTTTTCTTTTTATGTAAGACTTGATCATAATAAAAGCATATGATTTTCAAGTATATTCCACTCACATGAGCAGTTGCACATTTGCTTGTTTAATATAAAGCACTCCTCCCTGAATATTACTGAGCATCCTGGTATTCAGAGCTTTTATCACTCAGGAGTGTCCCCTCTCACTCCGGAGCTGCTGTACCATGTACAGTTTGACAGAGCTTGGAGACAGAGTTTCTTTTTCAAATCCTCCAAAAAACCCACAAGCTATATTTATGTATATCATTGTTCATTGCTTATTACTTCAACTGTCATTATCAGATAATAGCAAACTAGACTAAGGACACGTGTATTGGCAGTTTGCCAGAACCAAGTCTCTGACAAGAGTTAAGATATCATGATATGGAAGAAATTATTAAGCAAGGGTTCATTTTTTAGTGTCAAGGCTTTAGGCATCAATTTCTCTGAATGTTTCTTCTGCACTAAATAACTTGACAGATTTATTCAAATCAGAGAGCTGTGCACACCTTGAGAATGGAGGCAGATGAAAAAAGAGAGACTGAGCTCCAGGACCAAGGAACTCCTTTCTAGTTCTTGCACCACTGAGGTAAAGACAGAAACCTCTTGAGATGAATGAACAAAAGAGTCAGTGGTAGTGTTTATCTCCTAAACAGGTAGCTAAACCTGCCAGACTGAAAATCTAAGCACTCAAAAGAAAGCAAACTTTATTTATTCAAATATCTAAAAGCCATATTCTCACCTCCTAAAACCAGCACTTCTGATGAACTGCATATAGTTAAACAGGACTTATTCAACCACGAGTCTGCCTCAAAATTAAGACTAAATTAGCAGATACATTTTTAGCACAATGAAAAGCCTCCAAAAACAAGATGAGGGGTAGGCAGTCACTTTTCCTACTGATTCCAATCCTCCCGTGCATGCCTTGTTAATGCACACTTACACAAGAACAATCCCCAGCGTACCTAAAACCTCACAGGTTGCTGCACCCAAGAAAAGGGTGCTGGGCCTGAACACATAATGAACACATAATGCCTTCCCCAGCCCTCTCAGTTCCAGCTCTGCTCACAGTCCAGGCAGCTGAAATGGCTCCTGTTATGGTCGGATAAATGAGATGCTGTATATCACCACAGGTTGTGTCTGGTGTAAGGCGGTGGGAGAGGCTTTGCAAAGCAGTGCCAAGTCCACGCAGGTGCTCCCCAGGGAAAAATAAACCAGCAGTGTTTCACAGGTGCAGTGCCTAACAGGCTGAATAATCTCTCTTGTAAATTAAATCTCATTTCTTTTCCACAAGTGCCTTGACTTAAATACTACATGAACATTAGTTAATGGTGTCTCCCAGAAACACAGCCATTTTAAATGTCTTCCTTTCTATGCAGCTTAGTGCACAGTCTTCCTGTACTGGAGCCAATTAAACCCACATGGTCTAGCTAAAATCATACAGAAATCTCACACTTTTTGCAGGATCTGTGTGCCCAACAGGTATGGCAGTCTTGAGCCATTTGGCCATTAACACCTCTTTCTTATCACTGAGATTTCCAGAACTTATTGCAACAATACCTAACATTTATTTCTTGCACCTCCTAACGACTAGGTATTCAAAGATAATTAATTCACTTCATACACTTTTTAATCTGAAATGTACATTAATACCTATCTCCCGCACAGATATCCACTAAAAGAAACCACTCTACCTTACATATTCTCCCTTCAGCTCACGTGAATAGTCAGCTGTTAGGAAGTTATTCTATTATTAATTTTATTAATATGTCCTAACTCATTCAAACACGAAAACAGACCTTTGTCTAGACATGTTACTTCGAACTCTCATCTCAGGATTTTCCATCCTTTGATTGTGTCCTTACAACCACAGACTTCATCTTAGCTTTATGAAAACATTAGTTCACCAAACTGAAACCTAACTTGGGTATTAACCAGGTAGGAAAAACATTTTTCATATGCACATTGACAGTTTGTGCCTGCCATGCAAGATGACTTGTGCCAAATGCCACCTTAAATCTGACCTTCCTGACGGCACTCAACTTGCCCCACAGCTCTGCCAGCACAAGCCCAGGGAAGGCCAGGAGTAAGCCATGCTTGCTTGTTTTTTGAACATTATTAGCTCATTTTGTCAGAGTTAAAAGAAATTAGAAAAGAAAGGGCAAGGCCTATCTGGAATTAAACCTGGACAAGGATGTCAAGAATAACAAGAAGAATGCCTTTAAATACATCAATAACAAAAGGAAAACTAAGAAGACGCAGAGAAGGCAAAGTTACTGAACACCACCTTTCTACTGGTCTTCACTGCCAAGACCAGCCCTCAGGAATCTCTGACCCAGGAGATCAGGGTAAAGGAATGTTGGAAGCAAGATTTTTCCTTGGTCAAGGAAGATTGGGTTAGAGCATACCTAGGCAAACTCAACATACAAAAGTCCAAGGGCCCTGATAGGACGCACCCAAAAGTGCTGAGAGAGCTGATGGACATCATAGCTATGCTCCTTATGATCATCTTTGAAAGATCATGGAGATAAGGATTGGTGCCTGAGGACTGAAGAAAGCAAGTGTCATCCCAGTCTTCAAACACGGAAAGAAGGAGGATGCAGGGAACTACCAGCCAGTCAGCCTCACCTCAGTCCCTGGAAAGGTGATGGAGCACCTCATTCTGGAAGCCACCTCTATCCATAGGGAGGACAAGAAGGTGATCAGGAGTAGTCAGCATGGATTCACTAAAGGCAAATCATGCTTGACCGACATGATTGTATTCCACAATAAAACAACTACCTGGATGGGTGAGGGGAGAGCAGCGGATCTTGTCTACCTCAACTTCAAGGCTTTCGACACTGTCTCTAACAGTGCCCTCATAAGCAAACTTAGGAAGAGTGGACTGGATGGGTGGACAGGGAGGCGGATTGAGAACTGGCTGAACAGCAGATCCCAGAGGTCATAATTCGTGGCACAGGCTCTAGTTGGAGGCCTGTCCATTGTGATGCCTCCCACGGTTCAATAGTAGGCCCAGTCTTGTTTAACTTATCCATCAACTACTTGGATGAAGGGGCAGAGGCCTCCTCAGTAATGTCACTGACAACACAAAGCTGGGAGGAGTGGCCGATACCCCAGAGGGCTGTGCAGCCCTTCAGAAGGACCTCGACAGGCTGGAGAGATGGGCAGAGAAGAACCTCCTGAAATTCAGTAGAGACAAATGCAGGATCCTGCACCTGGGGAAGAATAATCCCATGCAGCAGCACAGGCTGGGGGACAACCTGCTGGAAAGCAGCCTTGCAGAGAAGGACCTGGGAGTTCTGGTGGAAAACAAGCTCTCCATGAGCATGCACCGTGTCCTTGCAGCCAAACAGGCCAATGGCATCCTGGGCTGCATTCGAAAGAGCATTGCTAGCAGGTCAGGGGAAGTGATCCTGCCCGTCTACTTGGCCCTGGTGAGGCCTCACCTGGAGTGCTCTGCCTAGTACAGGGCTCCTCAGTACAAGACACGGAAGTCCTAGAGATGTCCAGCAGGGAGTTACTACGTTGATCTAGAGTTTGGAGCATCTCTCTTACGAGGAAAGGCTGAGGGAGCTGGGCACGTTCAGCCTCAAGAAGGGACGAGTGAGTGAGGACCTCATCAATGTCAGCAGGTATCTGAAGGGAGAGTGTTAAGGGGTCAGAGCCAGGCTCTCTTCAGTGGGGCCCAGCAATAGGAGGAGAGGCAACTGGCAGAAACTGTTGCACAGGAAGTTCCACCTGAACATGAGGAAGAATTTTTTACTGTGCGCGTGACACACCGGAAAGGTTGCCCAAAGAGATTGTGGAGTCTCCCTTGCTGGAGATATTCAAGAACCATCTGGACACAATCCTGTGCCATGTACTCTAGGATAGTCCTGCCTGAACCAGAATTGTGGACCAGATAATCCACTGGTCCCTTCCAACATTATCCATTCTGTGGTTCTGTGATTTTTCTGTGCAGACAAACCAGCTTGGGGGGCTGCTGATGAGAAACAAACCATAACCACCTGCTTGTTTGCTCAAGATGTAAAGGCACAGATGGAAATATCGGCTAATCACCTCAGAAGTTCACACTAGTAGAGCAGTCCTGGGCCAGTATTTGGACAACTGCCTGGTTCCACGAGTCACCCGGGAAATGCGCTGACAGAAACCAGGGCGCCGGCCACTGCCACCTTCTCCTCCCCCGGGACCGCGTCTGTGTGAAACCGCGTATCTCCTGTACCCCCGTATAAAACATTAAGGACGGCTTTTGTTGGAGCTGGCGGGAGCCGGCGTCTCACGCGACAGCGTCCCGACTGAATAATTTAAGGCTCGTAAGGGATCGGCCTCACGGGGAGCGCGGGGCCGCTTCGGTCACAAGCTCCGGGGCGCGGGCGGCGCCGGGCCTCGCCGGGCGGGCTCGACCGGTTTGTGGCGGCTCCGGCTCCGG
>VZTD01004440.1:172378-212865 GCA_013397725.1 Rhagologus leucostigma
CTGGTGGGGACGTCGGCCTGGAAGTTCCCGGGGAAGAGTCGCCAAGGGGGCTCCTCCTCCAGCCTTAAATTGAGCGCGAACACCCCCGCGCAGGCAAGACCTGCGGTCGAGTCCAGCGTTGAACTCCGAAGTTATACCTTTACGAGTAAGGCGTGTAAATAGTGCTTCTAGTAATTTCACCCAACAGCCTAGAAATCTTTCTGAGCCGTGGCACAGAAATAGAGTAGTTGTGCTTTATCGCTTATGTTAAAGTGCACGAGCTCCTTGTGGGAAACTGTTGTCCTTTCCTCTGGGTGCCAGGAAAACCCAGAACTTTGTCGAAAGTTCACACAGTCTGATACAGGCAAGAGACATTATAATGGGAGTTCAGTCTGATGTCCTAGACAGATGGGGTACTCTGGAAGAATGGTGGTCACTTGCGTATCCTGGCATGGTTCCCTGCTGGGCTTCTCGCCCAGCGTGGCCATACCCATACTCGCACTTCTGCCATTTAACCTGAGAGGTACCGTAAAAATTGAGCGGGTGAAGAGATTGAAAATACTCTTCATGAGAAAGAGGAGGCCCTACTGGCTGGTAAAGGCTGTCTGCTTGGACTAACTGGTGGAAGGTAGGGAAGTCAGAGGGCTCGGAAGGGTGGGAGGACTCCCCTGAGGCTGCTGACCTTCCCAGCCTCTGATGGTGACTGGAAACGTGAAGAGTTAAAGGTTCATCTCCTGCATTAGTCTCTTGCTTTCTGCAGAGATCTCAAGTTGTTTACGTGCTTGTGTGCCATGGCAATGACCATCGCGTGAAAACGTTGCTGGAATCAAGGAGCTGTCTGTTTCCATACCAGGCTCCCAATTCACGTGGGTCTTGGCAGTCCCAAGGACAGTGTTTGAGAAGTTTTGAGATGTTTAAGCATCTGTAAAGTTGTATGCTAAAACATGTGGGGCTTTCTCCTCGAAAGAAATTAGAAAGAGTTAACTTTTTCCTAATCTGAGATGATTTCTCTTCCCAAAGAACTTTTCTTCACAAAAATTTAATCTTAAACAACTTGCAGGGGAAAGGAGAACAAGTTACCAGCAGCTAGCTCTTTCTCTTGAAAGAAATTCTGAGAAAGTCTGTGTTGGTTTGGGGGGTTTTTTTCCTGGCTGTTGTATGCGTGGTCTTGAAGCAGGTGTATTCCTAAAGTATGTATCACAGTGAAATTTGTTGCCAGAAATAACTTGCTTGTTAGAGAGCGCTGGGAATCAAAGTGTCTTCTAAGTGTCCTTTATCCTGTGTGATGTAATCACATCAGTGACTTCACACTGCAAATGAAACATAATTCCCAGACCTTCTCTAGAGTCTTCTGACTTCAAGCCTTGGATCCTGATCCCTGCGCAGAATTATGCCAGTGAACCTAATGAAGTTCTTCAGGTATGGAAGACCTGTATCTGATTTTTCTCTTGAAAACAGAACTAGGAATCCAAGATAGTATATGGAGAGCTTGATCTCGGAAGCATTGCACATGCACAGGTAACTGACCATATGTTTTGCCCCCAGGTGTTGAGTCTTTCAGTCCTTCATCAGTTAGCTGTTTCAGACGCAAGGTCGGTCTTAGCCAGTGTGATAAATGGTGAAGTCTTACTATGACTCTCTAGGTTCTTTTAGCTATCAATTTTTGCTGTTCTCTAGGTGTCAGGCAGGGGAGAGCTAGGCAGTCTTGTTATACTTTAAGAAACAGTGTTCAGCAATACTAGCCTGGGCAGCAGGAGGGTGAAAAGACTGGAAGAGGCAAAAAAAAACTTAAAAAGCTTTGTCTTAAACTAGAAAATTGCTGAAGCATTTGCTCTTTGGAAACCAAGTTGGAATTTATTTTCCAGCCCCATTTAACTGAGAAACTCGCCTGAGAGACTCTTGTGTTCATTTGATTGGGAGTTAACCTCACAAGCCAGGTATCTTTGGTTTGACTGATGTGAAGTTACAGAGGAGATCATTCAGCTCAAGACCAGCTTGAATTGTTGAAGATTTGGTTTTATAAAATGTTGTACATAAATGTATGTAGACTTGGTGGAGTTTTATTCTGCTCATGTACTTGCAGGTAACAATATGCAACTAACAGAGCTCATGATGACCTCTATTTGAAAAAAAATGCTAGCAGGGTTATGGAGGTTTATGGAATCTTTCAGTGTTTTCCAAAGCTCAGAGGGGAGAGAGATTTATCTGTGTAAAGAGATTTATGCGTATACAGTAACCTGTACTTCCTGGAGGTATGCTTAAAATGTTGTTCAGTTTATAGATGAACTTCATAGCTTAATATGCTGCTGCTGCTGCTACCGTAAAGGTTCCCTGGGGGATAGGTGCATCTAAAGGATTGAAGCTATAAAAGTATTTTGGGCTGTTCTGGGGGTGTTTTTTGCAGGGGTTTCTTGGATTAGTTTTTCTTAAATTTTTCAAGATTGGGAACTGGGAAGTTTTTATTTATCCAACAGTGATTCAGAATAGGTAAGTACTTTCATACTGATTCAGAAAATGGGCTACTCTGGCATGTTTAATGGTGCTTATATATTTGCAAAGCTTGCAGTAGATCTCTGTGAGTTGTGCAACCCCAGAGATAACACTGTGTGGAAGATGGGCACTGTTACTATGCAGACCCAAAATAGTGATGTGCCAAAGATTTGTCATAATGTGGAGTTTCTTCCAAATAAAACATTTGTGGGCAGAAAAAAACCTTCCAAGTGGAGTTCCCTAACCATTACATCTTGGTGTGGCCTTGGACAAAAAGAGTTAACCCTTGCATTGTATTTAGAGGATATTTATTTTTTTGACCAGAAAGTGGGATGTGTTTTATTTGTGGTGGCACTGGACCTCCCATAGAAGCTGTCAGGCCTGCTTTAGAGACAGGTGGTGAAACATGTTTTAGCACTGAAAATAAGAGTGTGGCAGAGGAGTAATAGCAAGCAGTTCATATGCCTTGTCGGCATCTCTCTGCTTTTACCCGTGCCTGCTTCTGACAAAGTCCCTGTAGCCCTTTCTGGTGCCACTGGTAGTATTTGTCCTGGTAGGATTCAATCTGTCTGTACAAGTGTGATGTGATGGGTTACTGTATGGCAAGATTCTGCTGACATTAGTGGCACATCCTGTCCCCTTATGGTTTATGGAATCAGGTAATGTGATTACCTAGTGTGAGTTTGTAACTTAAAGAAATGAAGGGACTGGGACTTAAGAGTCTGAAATATATGGAAGGTTTTAGTTGGGGTTTTTTTGTTGTTAGTTGGGGGGTTTTTTTGTTTGTTTTTTGGTGGTTTTTTGTTGCGTTGTTGTTGTTGTTTTGTTGGGGTTTTTTTATTTAGCAAAAATACATTGCAGATACTGGAAAAAATGTGCTACTGCAAGCAGTGGAAAATACTTGCAAGCAAATTGAGTACCTCTGGGTAGGGAGAATGTGATTTTTATGGTTTGTTTGTCTGGCATTTTATTCTACCATAACAGACGTTTCTTAATAACTGTTTATCAATTGATAAATTAAAACAAAATTAATTGACTGACTTGTGCTTAATCACGACTCACTGATTTTTTTTTTCTTAAAGTCGCTTGAGAGAAATACAAAATGCAGAGAAAAAAGGGGAAATTATTTATTACTGATTCAAAGTTTTATTTCAGTTTTGATCTAGGTTAACTCATTTCCAGCAGCCAAACTTCTACTGTGTTTTTTTTTTCGCAAAAGGAAAAAGGTGTAGGTATGTACTTTCAGGGGATGAAGATAATAACACATGCTAAATATCATATTTTTTATATCTTCCGTAGTAGTTCTTCCTTATTTTTATAGCAAAAGTTGCAACGCATGATCTGTAAAGAAGGACAGACTTGCAAATGAAACATTTAAATTTAAGGTATGACAGGAGTTTTCCAGTCTCAGTTTGAACCTTCATTTGCTGATGATGACGTTTTTTAATCACTTCTGGTTTTTCCCTTTTTTCTCCTTGCCTTTCCACCTTTGTTCACTTCATGTGCATGCTTAAGTTATAATAGCAGCTTTTTAAAAATAATTGTTCTGTGTGTAAATGCATGATCTGCATCCGAAGAGTTTTTTCATTCCACCCAGGTGCCTCATGTGGCTAACCTGAAATACTCCCAAATGTATTTACTGTTTTTATGCAGTCTGTGAGAAATGTTTGTTAGGCAACATAATAACTACAGCTTTGGGCAGCAGGATTTGTTGCTGGTATTTCACAGGTGATGCATAAACATCGTATCACTGTATTGTCTTCTTGCTTCCATCTCCATAAATGTTGCAGTCATGTGGTTAGAAATTATGTGCTTATGTAATGATGCTACTGCTGGGGCTAATGATCTTTATGCTCTATACATAGCAGTTGCCATGTCCATGTATATCCTTTCCAGTGAGTCTTCTCAGACCTGTGTTATTTTAACTAAACTTCTACCTGTCACTGACTGTCTTTGCGTCTGTCTTTGAAAAATAGCACACTAAGGTTAGGGAGGTTTATAAGCTCCAGAAAGAGTGGCAGGAAATAATATGTAGGCTGCAGACAGGCAGCAGACAATGTCAGCAGAGTAGGGAATGTAAAGGCAGACTGAAGCCTTCTCCCTCTGTTGATAGAAGGGGGAAACCTTCTAGTTACCTGACTATGAAACAGCAGCTCTTTACATTCCCCGTAAAACCAGCCATACCCTGGCATGTCCTGCACATGCCTCAGTTTAGCCCTCTGGCTATAGTTTTACTAGGTGAAAGACTCTTGATGTGCTTTTGTAGCCGCCATCTATGCTGCATGAGTTCAAGAAGAGCTGTTTAGATTTGTTCAGCCTTTTTCTAAACAAGAAGGAAGGTTTTAGTACAAAAGTCCAGTAAATAAGACAATTATATGTATTCCTATTTGGTTTTGAGAAATTCTAAAATACATGTAAAGGTGCTATGGCCAGCATAGGAGAGAGCACGTTTTGCCATGGAGGACAGCTTGTGGCCAGCAGAAAGGCTCAGATTGAAGAAGGAGGCTGTGAGAACATTCAGACTCAGTGTCTTGGTGACGCAGAAAATAGAAAGTCTAGTTGGCCTTAGCAGGTGTCTGGCTACCATGTGTCACATCTGATTCTAATAAGACTATCTTTTCCCAAGACTCTGGAAGGAAAATGGTTCCTTATATTCAGTGTCACAGTCAAAGGCACTGTTGTGACTAGTGCTGGTTAAACCCATTGTTGGAAGCTAGTATTTCCCAGAATGAAATAGTAACTTTTGTATTCCATTATCCACATTGTTCTGGTCTTTTCCATGAACACATAGGCGGGTCTGTAAGAGTGACCATAGGTTGAAAAGATAATAATGGGAAATTCAGCATTGCCGGATCACTGGTGAATGGTTCACTTCTGTCCTTGGTGAAATGCGTGATGAAACATCAAAAATGTACTCGGGTATTCCTTGAAACTTCGAATTTTGTCTCCTTGATTAGTGTTGTTTTAAGCTATGATAAAGCGTAGTAGATAGACACAATGAGAAGTTCATTTTCATCTCATTGTTTTTCATTTGGCTTTGTTGTACGCTGTTCTTGCTGGGGAACCTCACAATGTAGGAGCAGAATCTATCTTTAACACACTTTAAACAAGGAAATCTTTTCAATGATTTTGAAATATCTTTTATCAATGCCAGTTTTCGAAGACACTGCTTTAGGAGAAAATCCAAGCTTCCTTCTCTTTTTGAAGAAAAAAACTCAAAAAATCAAGAAATTTGAAGAATCAAAATTATTTTTTCTGATTTACATTGATTAAAACACTTTGTACAGCATAGTGAGTCATTATTTCTAAAAGTGCCATAGAACAGAAGATGCTGGTCAAGGGTTTCGTGGCAGCTTCACTTTTTAACAGCAGAGAATGGAATAAAAGTGTTAGTAAGATTGTTCCCAAACCTCTGCTTTCATCTCCAACTGTTCTGCATTCTTAATAGCAGTTGTTAATATAATTGCGGCTGTCTGTTTATTTTTTTTTGTGTTTGGTTTTTTTTGTTCGTTTGGGGTTTTCTTTAAGTATTTGAGTCTGATGTAACTACTTAGTTTTTTTTCAAAAGCACAGTTAATGCTGGCAAACTGGTATCCAAGTCTTGCATCATGTCAAGGTATGTTTCTCTGGAGTTCTTCCAGAAACCAGAGGTGCAGCTTCAGGATAATGAGGCTAAACCTTTATGCTTATTCTTTGGTGATCAGGCCTCATTTGTAAACATGCTTGTGTTTTTTCAGATAGATATGTGTTGTTTCTGCCTAAGCCAAGGAACAGCTCTGATTGATAGATGTCTGTATGGTGAGCGTATGAATTGTATATAGATGCAGTATTTATCTTTTTTATTGAATTTGGTATTGAACAATTCATAGAACGGGCACTGAAATGCCTTTTCCCTCTTCTTTGCACCCTGAACAAGTCATAAATCAGGAATTTTTCTTTTCACTTTTGCCTGTCACCTCTGGAAGCTAAAGATAAAAATGTTGAGTTAAGACTTTACGCTTCCTTTTCAATATGAACTGTGATCCTATTTTTGTCTTGCTTTGGGTTAGAAGATTAGGTAGGCTAGAACAAGGAGATATGAAAACATTTTCTCCTGAAGGATGCAAGCAGGTTGCAGAATGAGAAAAGCAAATGCTTCCATCAAAAGCAGAGGTGAATGAGTGTATTTTGCTTAATTTTATTTTTTTTTCTCCCTCAGAAATATGTCTGTCAAAGATTTCTGTTGTGTGCTAGATCTGACTGTGCCTATGTTCAGATAAATAGTTGTTGGTCATCCTACTGAAACTCCCATGAAAACTGCATGATGGGAATCTTGTGGAGTTGAGTGAAGATACATATGAGAGGGCTTTTGCTTTTTGAAGTGGATATATGAAACGGAAACTCTTGAGAAGACAAGAGAGCTAAATGGCTTGTGTTCCTTTTCTAGTGTTAACTTAGTAAAATATCTTGTTATAGTGTCTCTTGTTTCAGAGCACAGGGAATTCTTCTGTGGGGTTTTTTTTCTATGGAACTTGATAGCAGTCTGGTTTTGATTAGACAGGGAATACAGACAGTTAATAATAGATGGTATTTAGAGCAGAGAATTTACATACTTGGTAATGACGTCTGCAGTGTCACAGTGATCTTGCTGATGTCCAAGTGGTAAGGCAGTGTGAAACTTGATCTAGTTATTATGTGAAATGTCTATTCAGTTGAGGAGAAAAACCTGACTTCCTCTGTCCTTTACAGTGTTGGAGCGGTTTCTGTTCAGTATTAGCTCCAAAATTTCACTGGCATTTTTAATAAAGACATTGCAACACAGACATATGAAACTACTCACAGGTGAGTAATTGTGTTCCAAGAGATAGGTGTGGAAATACAATCAGTATTTCTGCAATTAATTACCTTGATATATAAAATTAGATTCAGATTTTAAGGAAGTCCTAAACAGTTGGGTTCATTTCTCTTTTGGTGCTATCCTACATGGAGATTCCAGCTGTTCCTGCAGATGTGTTTCATCCTAGAAATGCCTAGAGAAGCACATGGTGTATGTGCAAGTGTGCCCATCCATACGCATGTTTTACACAGTTAATGTGCAGCTGTGTAACTCTGCCTCCATTATGCTGTGTTTGATCACATGAGAAGAGAATTAGCCTGCTCCTTGAACAACCTGAGGAAGTTAAATCTCAGTCTGGTTCATACCTGTTGATACTGACAAATTGACCTTCTCCGTCATGCAGGGTTTCGCATCTCTGCGCCATCATTCATGCTTTGCTGCTCTCTCTATTTGATATAAATACATCTACTGGCTGTAGATTTGCTATATGGACGACGTACAAAATCCTGCACTTCAGAATCAGCTGCTTTATTTCCTTCAGATTTCAGCCTTAAGTACAAGCTGTGTACTAAGTATATGGAATAATACAAATACCAAATGGATACATTATGTGCATCTTTAACATCTATTATAGCAGTTTTTAAGCAGTTCCTGCACCTATGTAATTAGGGTAGCTGTATCTTGTTTTCTGCCTGTTTCGATAGTTTGGGAGTCTTAGTGATAGTCAGTGTTTGGCTGTCCATTTGCATGGTAAAAATGATATGTGATCTTAGAAGTAGATTAAATCGTGACATTATTTTGAGGCATTGTTTCTGGAAGATGTGTTATCTCACATAAGCAGTGCTGTGTGCCACATAACACTGGAGCACGGCTGTAGAGCTACAGGGGGCATTTTGCTTCTGGGTGACCGGACCGTACAAGCAGACAACACCTAATTCCTCGATTTGAGCGCTATTGCTAGTTTTTCCAGTATGGAGACCATTCAAATCTTCTATGAAGAGAACAGCTGGAGAGTTTACAGTGGAAAGTTGTTTTCTTCAGTCCAGGTGTAAAGTAATTGAACAGTATAAAAGCAAGCTCATCAGACAAAGCACTCCAGAATCTGATGACACATGCAAAAAAGTTTGTTCAGACTGGCGTGGCATAGAAAAGACATCTAGTAGAATGATGGGATATGTCTTCTGAAAGAAAACTTTAGGACTTTAGACCTTAGCAAAAGGTAGGTGATTGCTTTTCTAGGATATGATAGGTCAAGGAAAGTAAATGGTTAGGAGGACACCTCTGACCTCAGCATGCTTAGCAATGTCTGTCCAAGCACTGGTACTTTCTATCTGACCCTCTTGTAGTGGTGTCTGCTTGAAGCATGTTGCTCGTGTGTCTTTTGGATAATGCCTAGATAAATCTCTTCATCTTGCTCTATCTTCTCTGCTTTTGAAAGCCTGCCAAGGTCTGTCATCCTTATTTGGTATCCTTAAATGTTTGGAGTCTCTCCCTTTGACTTTAGGTTTCTGTAAAAGTAACCCACTCTTTTACCTGAATAGATTCATGTCAGGGAGTAAGAATAGCTTAAATAACACTGTCTCTTAGCATTAAGACCATTCACACTACTTTGATTCCTTTGTCAAATCCTGTTAGTCTGCCAATGGCTACCCGATAAATCCAACAGAACCAAAAGATACAGAATGCCGTTGTATTTGTGATGGATATTTTCTCATGTGTTGTACCCACCGTGGTTGTGGACATTAGGGGAGAAATTACTCCCCAACTATTTTGGTTGATCATTTGCAGTAATACAGCAGTCTACCTGCTGTTGCAGAAATTAATTCTTTTTCTTTAACAGGCGTGAAACTGGACCAACAGGGGTCCTAAGGTAACATGATGATCTAATATGCATGCTCCATACAGAGAAGGAACATTGCACCAATGCTGAGTCTCATTAAACCCTTGGGAAATATGCTTTGAAGCGAGTTTTGCAAACGACTGAAGATGTACCTAACATCTCTGATTATTCAACAGGTCTTTTTTTCCTTCTGCACAACTGATCTGCAATTTGTGGGCTAGGGGACTGGTTTGTCACAACTTATTGTGGCTTCTGAACTTCTAGACCCGCTATGAGGTGGACTAAGTAGCGTGGGTGTCCTCAGGAAGCTTTGTAGAAGGATTCGTGTGGTTGTAGGGAATTAAAGACAGTAGCCACCATATAGTTCTGGAATTTTGGTGTCTCTTGTGTATGTATGCCTGAGAAGTGTTCGTGTCTGGTTCGGTACTGGGCTTGTCAAAGACAGCAGTTGTTCCTTGAGGGTCACTTTCCAAACTGTGGCCTATTAGCACTTCTCTCTCACATTGTTTTTCTTCAGTGCTTCTTACTCAAACTAGTTTTGAGGGGAACAGAGGAAAAGTTGCTATTTAGATTAATGTATTTAATCTTTTTTCTCACGAAAAATTCCCTTTAATGTGGTACTGTGTAACTTCACAGAGAGTCTGAATTTTTCAGGTCCTGGTGAAGGTTAGTGCCAAACAAGAAAGTATGATGTTCAGAGAATTTTATGCAATATGAGGAATTTGACACATGTCTGCCAGAAAATTTTGGTTTCCCAGAAACCATTTAGATCAGAAGAAGTGTAATTCCTCTGAGTTTTAAAATGTATTGATGAATAACGTGCTTCTGAACTACATTAGACTGGAACTTAGTCCCCTGCCTTGGCTTATGTATTTCATAGCACTTTCTCTTAAACATAACTAATCTTTATTTTAACTTGCTTAGATGCAATGTATGATCCTCGCTGTAAGTGCAGGACTTGGCTTTGAAAATACTCCCTATGATAACTGGTTTTTATTTGGAAACTAGAGACAACTTCTCTCTTTTTTTCTTTTAGCCATTATTTTAATAGGCTTGGTAGTAGTACCAAATATATGAGAATTTTTATTTTCATTTCAGTGGTTCCAGTGTCATAAAGTTCTTTTGCTTTGCCCTGACATTGCAAATCCAGTTCTTTTATGTGCATCTACTGCTAACAGTTGTAGTAAGAATCATTCATTTCTTAAGTGGTCTTAATCTAATTTTTTTGTTATTGTTCCTGACTTTTGTGCTCTTTTTACAAAGCATTTATGAATACTGACTCACTCATGAGAATGTGAGGAGTGCTTTAATTTACTTGTGATTTGATAAACAGTATTTTACGAAGGGAAAGGGAAGGGAAGGTCAGCTAAGGTTCGTCTGATACTTAGAAAACACCTACTAGTAACTTGGCTGCTGTGTGGAGCTATAATTATCAGAAATATAGGGCCAAATCCTTATGCAGATTTTCATTATGTGAAGGAGGCATAAGGAGGTAGGGTGAAGGATAGACATGGTGAAACTTTATCAGCTAGTAGGAATACACCCTATATCTACTGTCAGTGTCACGTGTTCCATGGCTGAGTCTCCTCACACCTGCGCTGCTGTTCTCAGGCCATCCTGGAGAGGTGAGTAGGCTGGCCCAGGTTAGCTCAGCGTTCCCACACGCAGCTGTCAGCAGGATTAGCATTTTGGGATGCCTGAGCTCTCTGCCGTCTGAAAGCAGCTAGATGGAATGGGTCCAGACACTAGAGATTCAAGAGTAGTAGAAGTTAGTAAGGAAGACAGAAAGAATGGAACAGGCTCATAGGTTTAACTGCAAAGTACAGATTAATTTATGGATGAGGTAGAGAGAGTATGAGGAGTATGTAAAAAGGCAGCAGCAAAGCATCTAACCATGCTGACAGGTGTAAGTGAGCAGTAGAACCTGTGTTATAGGTTTTTTTGAAGGATATTTGTACTATAGAGGTGTGAGATAGGCCTCCTTGATCAGTTGGTAGCATTGCCATGTGAGAATAGCAGGCTGCCCAAGGCAGTGAGGGACAACAGCCAGGCTTCAGGCTTAAGCAACTATATCTTAAAAACAGTGCTGTGTTGTGTAGTGCTAGTCACTTGGGAGTTTCCATGCTAAACTGCTTTCTTGAAATGCAGGTGTGATTGAATCTGACAATTTTGCCTCACCCTGTTCCTCATCCCACTCGTTTATGGTATTCTCTGGCCACCCTTGGAGCCCAAGGGTTTGGGTAATAGAAATATAGCAAGACTGTGAATAAGACGTTTTCAGGATTTGTAAACTTTTGGAATACAAACTCCCCTATGTTTGCAGGGAGCACCTTAACTTGGTAGTCTGTCTCTCTGCCTAAAATCTCAAACAGCATAAATCTGCTTATTTGGGTTTTTCAGGCAGATTGGGTTCCGCTTGAATCTCATGAATTGCCTATTTAATTGTAGTTTATGTTGACTGAAAATAAAAGCTGATGATGTGTGGTCAGGCAGAGCTGATCCAAGAGTGAAGCTATGGGGAAATAATAGGGTTTTTTCCGTATTGGCTTTGTGTATAATTGAAAGGATTACAGCATTAATTAAGTGTGACTTAGTAAGTAGGAATTCAGTGCTCCTGTGGAGGGGATGCTAAGGATGCTGAGGAAGGCTTAGATATGGATATAGCTGCTCTATGTAAATATCAGACGCCTTGAGAATCCTGGCATTTGTCCTGTGACATAAGCTCTAGTTTAGCTGTCAGGTAGGATAACACCTCATTAGACTTCAATTAAGTTGTTGTGAGGCGTATCTCCTGATCTTAGTCATCAGAGCATAATAAAAGCAAAAGATCTTTTTGTGCCCTTCCTAAAAGAAGAATAAATCAGTTTGAGAACCTCTGTTAGCAAAACTTTTGTCTTAGTAAGAAAAAGAACTGTTCACAGTAAAAACAGTATCGTATGATGGCTGTGATATTGCTGTAAAATTGGAGAAATTAAACATTATAATGGAAAGCTTCTGTAAATGGGGTCATTCAGGCCAGGCATTAAATTAGTGGGCAACATTGTTTGGCTTTCCTCTTTAATCCTAAGAGCATCCTGTAGTTTTTCTGAGGCTTCAGGTTTCTGCAGGCAAGAGTGTGTATATATTTGTCATGTCAATGACAAATGTTAAAGTATCATCTTTCATCACACTCTATTGTTAATAACAGCTCTTTTTCTCTAAATTTTCTGAGTTGTCATTTTGTTGGAAAATTATGCAAAGGTAAGCCAGGGGCAGGCTCTAATGGCACATTGCTTAGCCTTCAGACTCTGGGTCCATAACATACATTTCTGAAGCAGTGTCACGTGCTGTGGAAAGACAATGCGCTGTGGCAGCAGTGCTGCTTTTGTACAACAAAACCAATTCTTTTTGTACTTGGAGAAGAATGTTTATTGTGAAAATTCTGCATGTGGACTCTCACAGAAGAGGAATGAGAGGCAAGATAGGACCCATCTTCCTCTTGCAATATTGAGCCACAAATAATCTGCTAAGCACCAAGTGTGCAAGGTGTTTTTCTCCTGGCTTGCCAATCAAATTAATTTCCATTAGTCATCTGAGTCTGAGTACTGAACATGGAATGCGTTTTTCCTAAATGAGACATTCTCTTCAGAACGGAAGCTAGAGCTACAAATTTTATGAGTGCTGAAATATCCATGGCATTATTTCAGTTTTCCGCTCTTCATTGCTGAAATTCCAGTACTGGAGCTCAGAGTACAGCTCAGATGTATAATACTGTCAAGCCAGTAGATGAAGATTTTTTCAGTATCTCAATAGAAATGTATGTTCCAATTTTGTTCTTTAATATATGCTGTATTGTCAACATGTTGCAGTGGCGTTTGACGTTACTGCGAATCCTGTAATACACATTTCTATCTCTTTAGTTATTTGTTTGTTTGTTTGTTTGTTTGTTTGTTTGTTTTTTCCCCCTGCAGTTCAGATGGAGAAAATGGAACTGATGAAAAAAGAAAGCCTGGGAAATCACCCACTGTGTTGCTGCAGACCCCTACCAGTGAAATGGAGTATTTTGATGACCGGAAAAAAGCTGATGTTGCTAGGTAATGTCAGAAATACTGTCAGTTTTCTTCTAGTAAGATAATTAGAATGGCTGCAACCCGCTTCAAAAGCTAGACTGAGTAGCAATATTTATTAGCTATCCTAGCTGACGGTTAGCTTGCACACTATGCAAGTGCATTGGAATCACAGCACCTTCCTTGGTTGCTCTGTTACCCACCACAAGCAGTCACAATAGAATTTAGACTTTGAGCTGGCTTAGTTTCCCTGTTCGAGGAAAAAATATATTGCACTGTTTGGTGCCACTGCTAGTTACATTCCTGTCATAATCAATTTGACAGGCAGTCAGACTGAGCTGCAGTTTTAGTCCTGGCCTGTTTCCAGAACACTTTCATGCTGGAATATTGATTGACCGTGGTAAAACTATGACATAAGTTCTAATTTTGGACTCTGTGTTGTATATTGCATCAGATTTTTGTAATGTCCCCACAAAGATACTTATTCTTCTTTTGCTGGAGAACTGGAATGCATTTTAAGTGCTTCTAAAAGAAGCTAAAATCCCACTTGGATGGCTTGAACACAACCTTTGCATCCCTTTCACTTTGTCAACTGAATAGTCAGTGCAAAAGTCAGTGGTCAACATGACACTGCTGTTTTGGTCACAAGTCAAATACTGAAAAAAAATCACTTAAATTCATGAAGCATCTTTGAGTAAAAGGTATTAGAAGGAATACATTATCCCTTTTTTTTTTCCCCAAAGGTTGCAGTCGTACTTCTCATGCTGTAATTGACTACTTTTGATGAAGGCTAAACATAAGATTTTTGTCAGGCTTACTGTTTGTTCAGTTTGACCTGTACTTTACATAAGCACACAAATACACGTACCCACATATTTTAGAGTTTTCTCCTATGAGGGACCTCCTGAGATATGCAGCCAGTTCCTCTTCTGTCTAAGTCAGTGTCTAAGTCAGATTGCTATGCAATCTCTTGCCAGCTGTGTCTCCATAACACTCAAGGTTTCTTTTCCTGTTGCTCTTATGGTATGTACTGGAAACCCTCTCAAGCTTAGGGAAGTAAAGAAGACTTGTTGTGCAGGATATAGTGCAGTAGTGGAAACTTTTGTAGCACCGTTACTTCCCTACTGTATCTTCAGCACGACATGTTTTTCAGGTCATTCAGTATGACTCCTGTGATACGTTTTTTTCTTCTGCTGTTCAGTTGGCATCTGAGGGCCTCTGAAAAAAGGTGCCTGATTTTTATAGTGTGTTACTATGCATTTGTTCTGTGCCACATAACTCTCAGAGAGAATGTTCTCCTCTTTCTGATTTATGAGACAGTTATCCCGCGTCTCTGTTTTTCTGAACAGTCCATGCCATTAATTCCTCTTGTATAAAACAGGCACCCCAGCGATCCACAGAGAATTTGATCTGTACTTGTTCTTTTCTAGAGTTGTTTGAGTTTTTGTTTGGTTTTCCAGTATAAATGCCTGGAGCTGTACAAGTACAGCTGCCTCTACAACTGGCACTCAGAATTCCATTTCATTTCCTGTAGGGTTGCTGGTTGTCTTAATGATTTCATTACACTACACTACACAGTTCATAGCCATCTTCTGACTTGTGCACCTATTCTTCTCTGTTGCACTTTTCAAATGAGCTCTCATCTTGTATTACAAGTTCATAGCTTTCTGTACACTGCCTTCCACCTCAGCGACTAAGTTTTATCTTGTTTTATCTTATTTTATCTTGCGTTAGTAAGGAATGTGCTTGCCTAGTATTAGTATTTCACATGTTGCCCAGAAGCGAATGTGAAGCTAAGGACTGTGATAATTCATTAATAATTAAGCTATAAAAATGTTTTGAACTTTTTCTACTTCCATACCAACTAGTCAATTACTTAGAATACCCCTTCAAAATTAAAAGACCTTCAGCAGACTGCCGTAGTCAGCAGATCGACATAGTTTAAGAAAAAGATGTACTCTTCTTTATCTCTGCATAAGTCTTGATGAATTAGATAAGTTATCTAAAGGATTAATATGTTCCATGGAAAAGCGCATCCTGTTGGTAACTTACCAAGACCAGTGTGAGGCCAGGATTACATCAAATGCTTTGAATTTTCAGGACCAAGAGCAGCACAGATAGTCCAGTCCTGACAATCAAGAGTGACTCCAAGACCGAAAGGAAAAAACGTGCTTCAAATCAGGTGAGGCAGAGACTCTGCTTGTTTGCTTACATATAGTAAGAGTAAACACGTAACTACCATGAGAGGGCTTTTGTTTAGCAACACTAGAGTTCATGCTTGTATAAGGACACAAGTTCCTTTTTCATCAGTGTGTTAAGAGTCTGGGTAAAGAACAATATAGAGTTAATAGCCACACAGAAAAAAAATGAGGATTTCTTGTAAAACAAGTGGACAAAATGGGAAGATGTGGAGAGGACAGGAAGTGGAACAGGTCACTTGACAGTTGTCAGACTGTCTAATAATGTGTGTGTTTTGGGTATGGGGCTTTTTGTTTTTCAGCTGAAGGCAAACGCACACTTTCATAAGCTGTTTCTAGATGTTCCTATTGATGAGCCACTGAAACAAAGTAAGTATTAATCCCTGTGTTGTTGTTGGCTGTGGATCCTAGATAATGTTGTTACCCAACAGATGTGGTGATGTACAAGAGGAACTACCTAAATTTTAAAAACCTTTAACTCCAGTTGCTTAGAGCTACTGAGCCTTGATCCACATGCAATGGGCATCTTGTTGTAATCTTAGGAAACTTAAATCTCTTGGTGTTTGGTATATTTGGAAATTGTAGCCCACTTTGCCATTCCTGGAGAGTAGCCTAATGCAATATTTTTGGCACTGAATCTTCCTTACTAAAGACACTACTTGAAACAGCATTGGTCAAGTGATTAGCTTGAGGTTTGCTGTTGATGATGTTTGAATATTTAAAAACACTAATAGGAAAAGGAATATTTAAATGTTTAAATATTTTACATATTATATAACAAGGGAATTCTACATAGACATGTATAGCAAATGTTTCTTTGGAAAGGAATACAGGGAAGGTGGTTCATGAGTGAGAAATGGTTTGCTCAATGTCTGTGAAGTAAAAACAGTATATAACTTTACATGTGTTGTACCTCTATTGGACATCTAGATTAGACAATGGCCATAGAGCTAGAAGTTTTAAGATAAAACCTCTAATTAAACTCTTTACATTTAAGTAATACAGTTACCTAGAAGTTAGTAAAAAGTTTACAGGAAGCTAGGTCGTATTCTCTCAGAAAAGATTTTTCACCTTTGGAGGCCAGTTGCATGTTACTATTAATTTTATTCGTTTCAGTTGTTGTCCTCCAAATATTTTGAGTCTAAGCTTAGGGCCATGACATCTTCTGAGCTTGTCAGTATTAGTTAAACTTACTGAAAATTTCGAAGTTTGCCAGTGTTAATCGAAAGGTATAAACCTAAACATATCATGGCTTTGAAAAAAAAAAAAAAATAGAAGCCAAATTGGCTTGGCTTGGGTTGTAATTACATTAAAGACTGTAGAATATCTATTTGTTTCAGGCTTTACCTGTGCTCTGCAGAAAGAAATTCTGTACCAAGGAAAGTTATTCCTGTCTGAAAACTGGATTTGCTTCCATTCCAAGGTTTTTGGTAAAGACACTAAGGTTAGTAAAATCTTTATGTACAGAACAGTACAATTTGTTTGTTACCAGAAGTTCAAATTATTGTGCAAGCCGAGAATACTAATACCTCTAAGTTTTATCAAATACAATCAGTATTCATAAGGGAGGTTCAAAATTCGCTCTAGAACTGAACATTATTATCATTATTAGAGATTGAATCTCTTGCTTAAGGACTTTGTTTCTGAAGAAACAGATGAAAGGAAAGGATCTGACAAGCAGCAGTGAGGGCATTGTCAAACCCATGTAGCACAAACTGCAAAAATATTTCTCTTGGAGTAAGTACTTAAAAGAGGAGGAGGAGCAGGAGGAATGAAGGCTGAACAGTATTAAGGACTCCAAGACTATAGTTGGGAAACTGGAGAGAAGGATCAAGTATATTAAGGCAGTTAAAGAGGAAGAACTAAAACTGGCTTCTGCCTTGAGTAGCAAAGCTCTCTAAAGGATTCTTCTAGCAGTCCCATTTTGCATAAACTGAGAACAGGATAAGAAAAACAAGTTTACAAGGTTTTTACTTGTGAGCCTAGTATGCAGATCAGAAATGAGATGTGAGCTGTTGGGAAGATCATAAATTAGTCTTTCTTGGCGATCCACCTAAAGCTTAGTACTCCTGTGGTGAATGATACACATACAGAAAAAACAAAGACTTTTTGCAAAAAGATTTGGATCTGTTGATTTGGAGCTTTTGGAGTGCGCTTTGTTTACATAAACTCTGCTTTGTTCTTGACCTCTTTTGGGGAAACAGATTGATTTGCTTCAAGGATTTCTTTGGCTTCTTTGTTTCAGGTACATCCTTGAACAAAGTTCCTGGTTAGATCCAGTGAATTGAATGCTGAAATCAGTTTAGAAGTTGAGATTATTTCATTCCTCTGCAGTCAACTGTTTTGATGAAATACCATCTGTTTTTAAAGAGCTTTTTATAAGATGTAATAGGTTTAAGGAATGCTTAAAATTATTAACAGCACGTTGTCCATGGCGACCTTATGGGTTATTGTGTTTCCACTTGGCCCAAGATTGCTGATTTCTAGTTAATGGATTCTATTAGTCATAGACAGTACATTAATGTGGATGGTGTTTATGTTGGTGAAAGCTATGTGGCACAAAGGAAAAAAACAACTGATTGAATACGGGCGTTCAATATTAGTAACAGTAATCTTGGCAATTATTAAAATTGAAGCTGCTGTACTAGCAATCTTCCTTTCACCATGAACAAATGTAACTACTTCAAACTGTGGAACAGCTTTCTAATGCCAACTAGGCTAAATGTATAGAAGAATATGGTAGAACTTATACTGAGTAGAAAAACCTGGAAAAAAGATGCAGCATGATGATTATGTAGTACTAGGAAATTATCTTTGTCAACAGGATTATAAATGCAGGAATATATGCATACTTATGTGTATGCTGAAAAGTGAAAACATTTTACAAAATAGGATAGAATAAACAGTTTGTAAATGTGATTGTAGCAATATTGCAAATTATTCAGTTCTGGGTCTTATTTTCAAAAAACATTTTGGGAAAAATTAAGAGTGAAGGGAATAGTGCTTATCATTTATTTACAGCTTTGTTCAGCTTTTAGGAATACCACCAAGAAAAAAGCTGGAAAATCAGGGATACAGTGAAAAGTGATGTAGTAGGAGGGGAAGGAGTAATCAAGCTGGACAGGAAGAGGAACATTCTTAGCAGTCAGATACACTGACATAGTTTCCAAAGCTTCTATTGCTTAGAACTTGTAAAGCAATTTAAGCTTACGGATAAGCGTTTTATTGTGAGAAACAGCAGATCTACACATTGCAGTAAATTTTTGACAAGAATTCTACCTGCAGACATCTTTTTACTGAAAGCTTTCATGCAGTGGACAGTTATGCAATTCAGAAGTTTTGACTATGCAGTAAAGACACTGTGTATATTCAAAAATAAGATTGCTTCTACAGGATTGAATAGGCATTGAAAGGCATCACTTTCTTTCCAGGTGGCACAAATTTGGCTATGTATTTTGGCCTTGGGTCTTGCTTGGATTTAGACATATTTTACCCTTTCGAATTACTTTCTAAGTTGCCTGCAGGTAAACCTTTTATTCTGAAATAATTATTATTCCACATAGAAGTAGTTGTGATCAAACAGTGATTCCACCCTTTCAATCTAATGCTGTAGGAACAGCGCAGTAAGCAAGTGCTGAATCCCACTGAAGGACACTTTAGTTTTGATTACGCTGATATTATTCGTCAGAACTACGCATGGTAGAATGCCGTTGGCATCTCTGATTTAAAGTTCTTTGAGGTGAATTGTGGACTAAACTAGCTAGAAAAATTGTAAGCTGCTTTTTTGTAGCTTGTAGCAGGATTTCTGTTCAAACAATATTTGGCAGTCTTGCAACCAGACTGTTATACACAAAGATTTTGGTTTTTTTTTTACCTGGAGCAGTTTTTCATTTTATGATTTCGTGTTACTGTTCTGAACAAAAGTTAACAGGAAACTGCACAGAGTAAGTTCGTTCTCCTCCAATGACACATCTTAATTCAGATTGCTAACTGAACAATTTATGGACACTAATTTTAAACTTGCTTCCAAATTTCACAGGTAGTTGTGACAGCCTGTGCCAAAGGTATTTTTAACAGGATGTGTTTCTTAATAATGTTTTTATTAGAATTATTATATTTGCCTAACTCACTAAACCTCTAGGCTTTTCAACTGACTGTCTACAACCAGGTTTTTTTTTCCTTTTTAACATGGAGTTTACAGGAAGAACCTCTGCAGAATAACAGAAGTGAAACTTAGCAGACGTTAAGCTAATGGGGTTGGGTGTAAACACAAAGCAGGAAGGAAAATTGAGAACTTTTCAGTGTAAATGTAGACTGCCTGGTTGGCACACACAGGAATCAGTTGAAGTCAGCAGGTGTGTCAATATTGGGTCTTTTGACGTTGCTCAAGGATGAGCTGTTTACTTACCTGCTTGTTGCAGATCTGTAAGTGGTGAGAAGACTTTTATGTTCATTATTCAAAAAGCTTGACATGCTTTATGTGTTCTGAAATATTTGGTTTCTAAACAAAGAAGCATAAGTGTAAGATTGGTTCGTTTTGCTGATCTACAGTGCGCTAAGCCTGTAGTCTTGTGAGAGCCAGAAGGGATCAGGAAGGGAAGACACAAGCGAAAACCTGGATTAGCATTTTATAAAAGCAGAAGTAAAAGTAGTTAGGTATGGTTTCAGATTATTACAATTTCTTATTTCACATGAAATAATAGTAATCAGAAGTGTAGTGGGAGACATCTTTAAATGGTGAGTGTTGAAGGTCTGGCTTATCCCAGTAGCTGGGCTGGCCCCTCGGGAGAGAGCGTGTTGTAGATTTGTACGCGAGTATTGGGATTTGAATGCTACATTGATCTTGTTTCAGATTAGTATACCTGTGCTGTCAGTGACACTTCTGAAGAAAACCAAAACTGCCCTTCTTGTGCCAAATGCTCTGATCATAGCGACAGTGACAGATAGGGTAAGTACTGGTAGAGGACAATGGTATTTCAGTGAGAAAAAGAAAAACAGAGTCTGTTTGCTACCTCTCTCTGTAAACTTTCATTCCCTGTTTTCCAAGATTTCGTAGCACCGGGGGAACTGAAAAAGCTGGGTCAGGAGGTGCATGCACAGAGGGTTACCTGCTTTGTTGGCATCTCTGTCAGTGTTCTTCCATTTACCTGTATCTCTTACCTGACCAGTCATACCTTAGACACACAAAAACATATTGTTTACAGTGATATTCAGGAATAGTTTGCATCAGAATTGCATCAATCAGTAGGAAATATGATTATCCTATGAGCAGCTTCAGAAACAACCCATTTTCATCGCACGAGTATTTTGTGGGTGCAGGAGACTGTAGATAAAAGCAAGTTTGAGGTTTTGTTTGTTTGGAGTTTTTTTAAGGGGTAAGATATAGCACGAAAAGTATTTCTAAAAGAAAGAACAGATCTGGATTATGCTCTTGTTCCTGCAGCAGAACATGGTAACTTTTATGTGCCTATTCTGTGTTCGTGTGATTAACCTCAAGTTGTAGGCTTAGAAGGACCACAGGTTTTTCCTGCCATACTAAAGTTCTTGAAAATAGCTACTTGATCAGCAAAATCACCTATCAGTTTTATTTAGATAAAAGGAAGCTTGTGCTGTATGTCTTTTGTCAAACAGTCGTGGAACTTTTGTTTTTCAGTACATGTTTGTCTCACTACTCTCCAGAGATACCACCTACAAGCTATTAAAATCTATCTGTAGACATCTTGAGGTAAGTACTTGTGGCAGTGAAGATGGTGTGTAGCTTTATGTTCATTATTACTGATATCCTGCTGTGAAATGCTGGGTACTTTCTGTTTGTGCTCCTTGTTAACAGTGCTGCTTTTTTTCAGGATACAAGTGTGGGCAACAGTCCAAATCCCTCTTCTGCAGAGAATAGCTTTAGGGCTGATCGCCCTAGAACTCTGCCCCTGGTAAGTGATTTAAAAGTATGGTTTTTTGTTGCACGGCATCTTTCATTGCAAGTACTATTTGTAATGCCTGAAGAAAGGAAACTGAAGGAAATCATGACATCTGTTTCTAAAACTTCCATGAGTTTTTAACCCTAGAAAACAGTGGGAATAATTAGCATAATTATCTGGTGACGTGCAGTTTATATACATGCATACGCTTTGGATTTATTCAAAGTCTGTATGTTCTTCATGTCTAGCAGTCAGGTTTCACTGTACTGACGTAAAGTTGCTTTGTCCTCTGCCATGAACAGTTTTTGAAGTGTTTCCAGTAGCAAACCTTCCTCTCTAAGCCAGTTCACTCATCTGAAAGAGCTGTGAAGCCACATGTGATGACCAGAGTCTAAGTCTATTAGTGCTTGTCCTGGACTTTACAGTTTGTCTGCAAGGGATGACGCTTGAATTCTGGTGATCTTATGGAGCTTATTTTTTAACTTGATCTCAACATCATGATATCAGAGATTGTTCCTGGTTAAACAGTTCTAAAGCTTTGATCTTTGGCTCAGATTCTACAGGAAGGTCAGAGGAAGTTAGATTGTTTAGATTTAGAACAGGGCTGAGCCTTTCTGTGATTCGTTCTCCCCATCAGGATTTCAATGAAGATTATTCTGATCTGGATGGAATAGTGCAGCAGAGAAGACAAGAGATGGAAGAGTCCAGCAGCACAGGCTCACAGACACCAGAGCTGGAATGCTTCCAAGGTCAGTGGGATCATGGAGCCTCAAGAGAAGGAGAATGGACTAGCTCTTGTTTTGCTTCTGTATCCCCCTCTGATACGGAATCTAGATTCTCCACAGTCCTGGAGAAGTACATGGATTTTGAGGTCTTCCTCAAGGCCCCAGTACCTGCATATCTGTTACTATATCCCTCTGCAATCCAGACTCAGGCAATGACTTGGTCATCAGCAGATATAAATTGTCGCTGCTGGTTCCGGTTGCCTAGCCATGCGAGGAGAGATAGAATGTAGGAACTGTTCGTGCTTTAAAACACAAAAGAAAAACAAACAATCAAAACCCATTCTAAAGTAGTTCAAGTCACAGTGTAACTTCTGATCTATACAAATAATATTCTGTACCATGGTGGCTTTTGGTCATCAAGAAGGTTATTTTTGATATGTGTTTTCGTGGGGTCTTTTTAAACACTCATTTTATTCTTTGCAGTTGTTAACACACTTGAAGATACTGTCCAAAGTTGTTCTTCTGTTACAATGCTGTTTGTAATCTATTGTCTCAAGTTCTTCACCTAATTAGCAGCCACTCTGATTGAAACTCACTAAATATAACTTCATGAGTACAGCAATATTTGTTTTATGTAGCTCATGCTGAATGTTATTTTGAAAACTTAGAGTATTCTGTTGTACAATTCATATGTATTAAGATATTAATGTGTTGTTATGCTGTTAGTACTCTGGGTTCCATCTTGACTATAATTGGTATAAGAAACTGCTGAAAGAAACTGTCATTTTTTATAGCGGTTTTCTGTCACGATATTTTTGATTAACTCTCCTTTTTGCTCTTTGTCTTGTTCAGCAGGATGATTTGGGACTATTTTCTTTCCTTGGTATTTGATATTTACTGTGCTTCTATCTTTAATTGTGGTGCTGTTCTTGAAGCAGTAACTGAATTGTGGTGTCATCACATGCCACAGAAGTGCTTCTGAATAATGATTTAACTTGCTGTCTTACTTTCTGATGGCTAATAACTACTTCAAACCATACCATTTTCTTTTTCCACAAATGAAAACCAATATCCAGGTAAAGAACCATCCTAGGAAAAGGAATTGGAGGCAGGGATGGAGGGTAGCACATCTGTCACTCATGGTTGTTTCTTGTGCATCATTAGAGCAAGTCCAGGCTAAGCAAGTAGAGCATAAAACTGGGTGTGATTAGATTTTTCTGTCCCATTTCTCTCAAGATGTCATTGGCATTTTTAAAGAAAGTCGGGAAAGGGAGTTGTAATGTCCCTTTTAAAGTAACAATTCCCTATCCTCATTTGATGTTGCTATTAAAGTAATTTGGAATCATTACTCTAGCAAATTCAGGCCTTTTGAGAAACAACTTTTGTAACTATAACCTTCTGCCTGGAAATTCAATAGTAGCCTTAAACATTTTCATGGGTTGCCATCTTTCAAAAGATCTGGAAATATAAATGTAACATACATCTTCTTTCAATCCAGGTGCTTCATTTTATTCTGTGTTGCTGTGGAATTAGTATGTAAACTGTTTCAAGGATACTGAACCAACTGCTGCTTTTTACCCAAAAGTACGGAAATGCACCTTTTAAAATTCTCCTCTTAGTCTGTTTCTTGACCAACATAAGCTATCAACAATTTCGTTTGACTTCATATTTCAACTTTATTAAAGATCTTTCTTTTGACAGATTATCATGTTGTTGAAACGGAGACTCACTTGAAAGTTTCCAAGCCTGAGGCCAAGTCTGTTCGTTCAGATGCACATAGTAAACGTGGGCCTGATGGAAAAGCCCGAAACAGTCCTCGAAATGGTAGGCAATCAAGGCCAGATCTTCAGCTGGAATAACTTGGCATACATTTGCATAATTATGTCAGTTCACATAATTTGGAAGATCTCTTTCTTGTTTATCTCTCTGTTTGCATTATCTGTTACATACTTCAAAACACTGTTTATATTCTGTGTTCTGCTCTGGTCGAAGTAATACTTAGTTCTTTCCCTTGCAGGCCATTCTGAAGCCTTCAGGTTCCTCCACAGAGTGAGGTCCCAGAAGCTCTTATCTCTGAGCCATGTCCTTGTATTTTACGCAGTTCTGTAAGTTAGCAATAACAAGATTGTCAAAAACTAGGGTTTTCTTATGTTTACATGATTGATACAATGTAAGCATGGTTGATATAATCTAAGCTTTACTTGAAAAAAGGAAATTATTGTGAATTGTGGCCTTTACACTTTCCGGAAGTGTGTATATGCATACATACATATATATATATATGAATGTACATATATGTATATAAGCCTGTTAGGACAGGCTTACTTAATGGGCCATTTACTTTTATAAGCAAAGGGCCTTTTGATTCAGAAAATGTTAAAAGTGTTTAAGTACTTGCAGGTTCCTTTTGCATGTCACTTAGCAAACACATACTGAAGTCTGAGATTTTCATAACTGTATGAATGCCACTGATGGTATTCCTGGAGGTTTCTAAGAATGATACCTTTATTATTGAACATGTACAAGTAACAATGTAAATGGCTTTTAACAATAAATTTGTCAGGTACTGCTAAAGTTTCCTTAACTGATACACTTTATTTTTCTCTCTTACAGTGTTTGTGTATTAATACTTTCTACCTTCTACATGAGATATAAAATCAGTGTCCTGGAGGAACGCCTTATGTCCATGAGAGCCTTTGATTCACATATTAAGGAGTAAGATAAACTCTGTAAAATGTTGGGGCTTTAAACTCCTTTTCCAGCATAATGATTCCATGTCTTCAGTCTTAGTGTAATTTCATTAGTATGTAATTAGAAACATACCTCATACTCTGAGCTAATACATCTGTCTTGCTTGTGTAAAGCTTTGTGTTGTCCGTATACCATTTAGAAACTGATATCCTGTCTTTGTAAAATAAAAAACCCCACACGACAAAACCCAAACCAAAACAAAATCCAAACACACCATGGGACAGCTGTCTGTCTATTTGAAGAGGAAATAGGGAAAGGGACCATAGTTACATAAATAATTCCTTTCTGTAGCTGGAGTCATGGCTGTCATCTGCCTCTGTAGTTAGTTTTTTTATTTCTTTGGATGTTGTTTTTTTGTCTCCACGTTGCACAGAATGAAAATATGCAAACATTAAATGGAGAGGCAGTGCAGAGGTATGTATATTTTGCCTCTATATTTGCTCCCTGCACTTGTCTTAGGAGGGAAGGAAGTTAAACTGGATACTGCTGAGAATACTAATCAGTTCACTGAGCATTAGATTTTGCATTAATTCTTCTCCCCTTCTTATAACAGATTTTTTCCTGAGCTGCTCTGAAAAATATGGCTTCAAAAGTCATTTGTAAACTCAGTGCAAAACCTGCAGCCACATGCAACATGAGTGGAAATGCTGACAGCTGAAGAAGCACCACATGAAAAAGAGAGGGGAAAAATAAAATTCAAGACAGAGCTGACTTGGGCATGGTGGAACTGTTTGCAAAGTGGTTCAAACTTAGCAAGCTCTTACATAAGTGTTCTTTTTAATTCAGCTTTCTTTGATTACCCATCCATGACAAAACAGGTCGCTCTGACATTGCACTTGTGGTCATATCAAACAATGACTGATTATGATCCAACTGGTCTCAGCTGTCATCTGTGGAAAGCAGTAGGGACTTACATACGTGTGTCAGAATACAGAGTTAGGTTCTTCGTAAAAAAGGGATAGGAAGGAAATGGTGCTGTACCTATGCAGCCTTGCATTTATATTTTACCAGAAGTGGAAGAAATAGGGTAAACCTGCCTCGCATAGTAGGCAACGTCAAAAGCCTTTTTCTCACTTCTGGCATATTTTTATTAGTGGGATGCTGTGTCCCTCTTCAGAAACACTAACAGAGGAACACTAACACCAAGGAAGTCCTGTTTCTGTTGTTCTGATCCCAAATAGTACAAGGTAGAGAAAGGAAGACCTAATGTGCACTTCTGCAGTGTCTAAGGCTTGGGCTTTCTGATTTCTTCCAAGTCACAGGATGTGGAATTTACGGAACTTTTCAATGGAAATAGCTATAACCCCAAGCTTCTGGAGAACAAGACCATGTAAAAAATGTAGTCAGGAAGTGACTTAGCACTCTTTTTTTCTGTAAACAAGTACAGGTTACAATTTTGCCGCTCTGTTGCCGTCTACATGTGTATCCAGTTCTATTTTCCTCTTTTTTTTGAGTCTGTCACACTTACTTTTTCATTCTATTTGACAGACATCAAGTGCACCAAGATTTGGGATCTCATCTGCAAATTAATGCTGATGCCCTTTGTGATGAGTTAACTGCTAATCTTAGAAAATTGGAAAAGGTAACATCTATGATATAATGCAAATGCTGATAGACCAATCGGGTTCTTGCTGTGTTTCTATGATCTTTGACTTGAAAAGTGTCAAGTTACCCCCAGATTTGATACCAAAAAGTGACATGTTTTCCTAGACAAAGGACTAGTTTTTGGACTATAAATTGACCCAAGTACAAAGATTGGTATGTGTAAAAGTTTTGCTTTGAACTGAGGCTTATAACCAGGAAAAGTGTCCCTGAAGCAGACACTTCAGGGGTGATTATTTCATTATATCGTGATCTCAATTTTTTTTTCTTTTTTTTAATCCAGCAGGGCTAAGGATTTTGAACTTAAGCTTTCTTGGTATTTAATGAACTTTTCTGTTTGAGGCTTTTGTTGGAGTTTCGGGTTTTTGATTAAGAAAAATGGTGCTTGCTTTCATGTGTAGTCAGCTTCTTCACACAAAGTGTCCGGAATCTGCCTGTTTTACCTCAGTAACACAAATGCTGCTGTACCAGTTGTGTAATTCCCTATACCTGACCCTTGCTTTTTACCATTCTCTGATTGCAGAGCTAAATGTGTTTGGTGACTTAAATTGGAAACCTGTCAAAACGAGGGGGTGTGCAGACCTTATTTCCTTATTTGGTGTTTTTCCCCTTTCTAAAATACTTTACCAGAGGCTCCACCGCTCTCATGGCTGGAGCTCAGCTTTGCCCTCTGGTGGGACCGCTGGATGCTGCCAGAATGGCTGCGTCCAGCACAGGGCAGCCCCTGGTCCTGGCCCACAGCTGCTGCCCCTGCGCACCTTGCCCCACCTGCCCCCAAACCTTGACAAATGCACCCAGTACAGGTGGGTGAAATGTGTGTTGGGAACACGTACACAGGCCGAGCGTGACAACAGCACTAATGAAACAAAAACAAAAGTTACTTGAATTCCTATGTGCTGAAGTCACATGGGATATTTTTGCCTCCGTTTCTGAAACGGAGTCTGTGCCGAGGTCTTTCAACGCTTTTTTTCCCCCAAACCAAGTTTCTCAAATAGCGTAAAGCTAAGTGTATATAATATCACTGTTTACACATGTGGTATAGGTTTTAGAAATACTGCCAAAAAGGGGTTTCTTCCCCCACATCTTCACTCTCTTGGCTATGGAAATCTAGAGTAATGCTGGCTTAACCCTTTTGTATTTTCTGGATAACAACAGTGTGAATACAAGGGGAAAATGCTTACCAGATGGTTACCAGATACAATCTTCAGCCAAATTAGGTCATTTGAGAGGTTACTGCTTTCTGGTGGTCTGGGACAGGCTGGCAAGATGGTTCATGGGAGACCTCATTTCAGTGGGAAGCCAGCCAGCCAGCCCTTCACAGCAAGGCTAGGCACTGTCCCACTCCCTTATATAGTCTCTGCTTGGAGACAGTAATAGACAGCTGGATGGTTAGATCATTCAGCTGTTCCCAGAGGAGTGACCTTCTGTCCTGAATTAAGAGTCTTAAGTGATGTGCTCTTTTTGTTTAATGTCTTGCTTTCTTCGTTTAGTGTCTACAGGATTGGAGCTTCAAAGCCTTACCTTTATCTGCCAAATATTCAAGGCGATGAAGTGCTCTGCATACAAGCTAAATCAGTATTGCCTGTAGCTGCATGTTGCCGCATCCTGTTCTAATCTAGATGAGCAGTGGCTAGAAATCTAATAGCTTTTTGCTCTCTGAGCAAAGTTACTGCAGTTGCTTAACAGTTTCATATGCCTTAGTGGAAAGTGCTGGTAACTGGCTGCAGCAGCAAAGGTAGCATAAAAGTTCTGGTATAACTTGTCATCTCTCCCCTTACTTCCGCTGTGACCACAGAACTGTAAATGGGAGCACTGAGATTATCTAGATTAGAAACTAAAAATTACTCTGCAGTTAAAAAATGTTTAGTGCACAAATATGTTGCAATGACTTTTTCAGTGTGACCTTGTGATTTTTACAATTTCTTCATACTTGGAGCCAAGGAACTGCCATGGTTTAGCAAAATTCTGCTAATTTGGCTTTTAATTGTATTTAGCAGCTTATTAAAATGCACCGTGTCTATCAAAGGATAAAGCATTAAATTGTGGGAGAGAAAATGTGGCCTAATATTACTCGTTCCCTTACACTAACTTAGCAGGCTAAAAGGAAATTCCTGTGTTAAATGACTCTCATAAAGTTAGGTGCTTCTTACTCTTTCTCTTTCCTCAAAATGGACCTCTTGAGAAAGGTGTGCATCTGAGATAGGTACCGTAAGGTAGGACTAAAATGTGGTATCCTTGAACAGGAAGTACAATGGCTTCTCAAATTCAAGCGAAGTAGCTGTGACTAAACCTGTAACCAGTGCTGGCAAGTTACTTAAGATGCTGAGATATTGAGAACATGTGTGTCTGGGGATGTGACCCACTATATTCCCTCCTCTCTGCTTTTAAGGACAAGGAGACAAAAAGTGGATAAATAGGCTGTGTGAAAATAGGTCTGTTCAAATTATTCTCAAGGATGCCACTGGCTGACACTGCTTTCATTGTAACTAAAGGAAGGTAACCCACAATCAATTCACTAAATCTGGTAAATGGGACATGTCTGCTAATGGTTAGAAGACTGTATTTTGCTGTGCACACGTCATGGCTGAACTTGTTACAAAACAATTTGAATTATCCATTTTAGCCATAGAGCTGTGACTTGGAAGTTTGAGGCTTTTACTGGATTTTGATCAAGGTAATAATTCAATTTCTTGTCCCATTGCTTCTAGCGCTAATTTTTTATTTCTGTCTTATTTTCTTATGACTAATGGAGGAGTCAGTCTATAGGAGAAAATGTCAGGGGATACTCATCACATGAAGCACAGATATCCTGCTGGTTGATTGTCTAGGCCTTCCATTTGACGGACTTATATTAGGCTTGTTATAAGGGAAGCATTTAACAGGAATACCTCTGGTATGAAAAGGTGTGACAGGATTAACATGCACATAAAGTATATTGAAAAGTATGTCTTGATTTTATTTTTTATTTAAAATGCAGTGTAACACTTCTTGCCTCTCAACTCTTTCCCTCTCTCTTTCTAAGATACAGAACAACTTACAAAAACTACTTGAAGAT
The DNA here is from genome assembly GCA_013397725.1 of Rhagologus leucostigma. Taxonomy (NCBI): domain Eukaryota; kingdom Metazoa; phylum Chordata; class Aves; order Passeriformes; genus Rhagologus; species Rhagologus leucostigma. The sequence continues at coordinate 201,796 of VZTD01004440.1, forward strand.
GGTGAATGAAACATCAGTGTTCTTGGACTGCTTCAGACCTCATTCTTCTGTCTTGACAAACTGTTCCAAAGGAGCTCTGCTGGCCAGAGTTCAAGCTTCTTTATTTTCAGTCCAAGCCAAGCTTAAACTACTGTAAAGCTCATGTCATCATGCAAAAAAGTCAGTTTATTCTTCAGCATGTATCTGTATGTTTTGAAAACATATATGGTTTGATTTACATGTATCTATATGTTTTAAAAATATGGGGATTTTTCTCTCTATTGTGTGTGAATTAATGTATTTTATAGCTTGCTTGATTCTAGATTTGCTTGCACCAGTGCAAGCCTGGTGCATATCCTTTTACCTCAATATTTACTTTATGCGTATTGTCATGCAAATGTAAATGTGAAGAATGTCAGTCATGATTCATGTACTGAAGTGTTTTGTGAATGAGCAGGTATCTGTTTTAGCTACAGTTATGGACTGGTGCTGTGCTCTTCATTTTTACTTACTTGTCTGCACCCTGACATCCCAAAGATCACAAAACAGACACCTCTGTGTTTGGGTATGCAATCATGAATGCTTGAGGTCTGCTCAGTTCTCCAGTGCTGTAAAAAGGGTCAGTTCCTCTTCCTGTGACACTGTATCGCCACTGAGGGTAAGGTCTGTTTCTGCTGGGCATTCAGGTTCCATTGAAGTCAAGCCTGAAATCTGTATGGACTTGCCAACTTACATCAAGTTGCTTATGAATAGCAATATGGGTGTGACACACCTGCACAACTTAGAAAAACTCCTCGTTTTCTGTCCACTCATGTGGTCTCTGTCCTTTAAGTTAATTAGTGTGAAGACTCTCAGTCAGCTTTCCTTGGAGTTGCATGGGGTTTTGGTTGGCTGAGCAAGTGCAATTTGTAGTCCAGTTAATGGAAATCTAGTCTTCGTATGTGACTGCAGGGACTGGATATTTCCACATAATGAGAATGGGCAAATTAATGGTGCAGCAATACAAACAGTCAGTAGAGTGAATGAAAAGGTGGATGCCTGCTTTATTATATATCACATACTGTTTTTTTTCCCAGAGTGCCTAAGATGGGGATTTTTAGCTTTCAGATTCACCAAGCAGGCTCATTAGTTTTTAAAAAGCAATATTTAGGATAATAACAACTACTATCTGTAAAGTAACAGTATTGTTTATAATATGCTATGCATTTTATAACCATTTCTGTGAAATGTACCTACTTTGTTTAAATAAACTTTTTTAAAACAAGTGACTCAGTACTATAATGTGGATGAACCCAAGTCCATCCATCAGTTTTGGTCAAATGTGATAGTCGTGAGGCTTATACCTCACAGTACAGTTTGTGCAAAACCCGTCACCCAACACAAGGGGTTGGGAGCTGCATCCTGCTGCAGTCCTTCCTCTTATTTGGTTGTGTGTGACTTCTTCCCAGACCTTAATGACAACAGTGCAAGCAAATTTGGCCCCCAGAGTCTTGAGGACATGTTAATAGTTTTCTCAAGTTCCCCAAGTTTCTCAAGTTTCCTCCTTGGAGGATATTGGGATGAGTATGAGAATGTTGAGGCAGTTTAGAGAGCCCTGTGTGCTCCAACATGCCTGCCCGGCTCAGGATTCCACCTGAGCAGAGTCTGTAAGAAATATGTCATATTTTGACTATTCTCCCTATTGAAGTCTGCCTTTACTTCCTCAGCTATCATGACTTTATCAGGAAACTCAGCTTCACAAGAAAACTGTTGAAATAAGTTACTTTTTAAATTCTTCTTCCGTTCTTTTCCCTACTTTCTTCTACAGTTGCTCGGCTTATGTAATGTTTTGGACTCTCACCTCATCCCCTACCTGCTCTTCTTCCCTCCCTTTAATTCTGTATCAGAAGTCTCTAGCTCTGTGGTTGCAAAATTGATGCTATGAGTCACTTTTATCAAAGGAACTACAAGAAAACTTGGTTATATCCAGCAGCTTAACTGAGTTAGCCTTTTACTTATATTACATTGTCAAGTCTGTGCTTTTCGACAGGAGAACAAGGAGAGAGATAATATTTGATATGTGCCTTGTGTAAATCAGGCAGGCTAAGCCCTTATCATTAGCCATACAGGAACAAAATAATTACTGGAGGGAATGAGCAGTCAGAGGTGGATGTGTGCCCTTTAGCCTGCTGTAGCAGTGTGCCAGGGGAGGTGCCAGGGAATCTCCAGGTTGGTGTTATCCAGGCTTTTGCAGGCTATTGCTCAGCTGGTTCAGCTGCAACTGCTAGTGAGGTGTTATTCCCAAATATGTAGGAGATTTTGCATTTACAGAGCAGGTGTGACATGCAGTAATGATGAGAAAAAGCTGGCTATTTAGACAGAAAACTGAGCAAACAGTTCCTTTTGTGTTCGGTGCCTGTGTGTACGCTTCTATAAACAGCAGAGGAATAATGTCATTTGAAAGGATTTTTACCAGCACCAGCTTTTCAGTTTGCCTGGTGAGACTGAGTCTTGACAGGCAAATTTGCTCAAGAAGGAAAATTGACTCATCTCAGTTGACATTTCTACGTTTATGGTTTGAACCCAGTGGAGCATTCTGCTAAACATGGTTCCACGTAATGAGACTTTACAAAAGGGATGGGTTTTTTGCTTTCTTGGGTTTTAAAATCGGTGTAATATCATTTTATGAATGTAGAGCCTCATAATATCCTGTTGTTCACTGAACAGCCACAGCAAAATATATGTCAGTAAATTTCATTTAATTGTCTCTGAAGTTACTCTCTGTTTATCACAAACCATCCTGGATTTTAACAAAAAATCAGTCAAATGGAAACGGTAAAACAATGTACAATCTACACTAACTCCACAGCACTTGGGAGAGTTTATTCCCTGAGCTTCATGGAATGTTATGATGCCTATCACTATTCCTGTCCAAAATATAGGCATTTCACTTACACAGTTGTCGTTTCAGACCTTCTGTTTTTCTTTGTGGTGGCACTTACTGACCCTCAAGTTTCTGTTTAGTCAAATTGGCCAGTGAGACTGTGCTTACTCATCTTGGATTCAATCTCAAATTATTTGGGTGACAAGGCCTAGGTCTAGTGTTTGTAAGACCTTGACTACACTTGCTATTGGTAGTACTCTCAAAAGGGATGATCCCAAGAAGGAACTGAAGTGTGCTCTGAGAGGATACTAGCAGGATTAGTATGATAATCAGAAGGTTTTGTCTTTCTCCTGCACCTAGTTTCATTTCTATTATAATTTACAAACAACATCTTAGCAAGCAGACTTTGAGCCGGTGTTCAAGGTATGTCAGCCAAGCCTTTCCCAAGACTGTGTTTCATGTACCAAATGTACAAGAGTATTTCAGCTATCCCCTACTGAAGTTACAAATTCTTTGCTTGAATCACTTTACCTGTTTTCCCCACAATGGGCAGTATTCATGCCAAAAAGTCCGCCCTGAGTGGGATGTCTGTTCACTAAGTAAACACCTGTGCCAAAAAACTTGGAAATTAGTTCTTAAAGAGAGTTGCCGTAGAAATGATTGCCCTCCACATACATCTCGTATGGACTAGGCTCACACTAGCTGCCAGCCTCTGTGCATTCAGTCTAGATAGCTCTTCCCCCAATGGTGTTTTTAACTTTTGTCCATTGTGCGTAGAGCTTCCGCCAATGTATTTCACTGTCTATGTGACCTTCTTATCTTGCCAGTTTCTTTCCTAATTCCATTTGGAAGCTGCTTAAAAAGTTCATTATGCTCTTAAATTTGAAAGGATACCTTTCCCTGGCTTTACATAAACAGTAAGCTCAAGTCATGATGATGACTTGAGTAGTAGTAGCTGCATCCTGTTCTGGAGGTGTGACATTCTACATTAAGCTTCATAACAAGGATTTGATAGTCTTTAGAAATGCAGGTAGTTTGGACTGTACAATAAAGGCCGCTTTGACTGCTGTTCTCACTTAATGGTATTGATAAGGTAATTTTCCACTGACTAGGCATTTTAGCAGTGCTTAGCAGGAAATTAAAGGAAAATCATTCCAATGTGCTGTCAAGTACAAAATTAAAAATCAACTCTTCACACTATCTACAGATAGATGGATAAAGGCTCCCTCCAAGAAGAAAAGGTAATGAGTAACTTAATTATAACCTTACGTGCTGGATCTGGCATGCAGGGCAAAAAATAGCTCTGAATTCTTCCTGCACTTAGAGCCTGCTATCGCGGCAATGTGCACACATGGCCTCATTCCGGAGCAAGGGCAAGGTGGGAAGAAAGTCAGCTTGTGCTAACAGCTATTTCCACTGCATATGTAACGAACCGCGAACCAAGAACCTTCTCTCACAAATGAATCATGAAACATAAATGCCTTGACACTGGCTTATGATACTTGCAGGAACAGATGTCCTTATATGTTTTTTTCCAAAAACTGTTTTAAATTATGCCACTGACAGCACACATGAAGAAAACAATATAATCTACATTAGCTGACTTGGAAATGGTCACACTTCTAAAGACTCTGGTCAATAGTAATGGCTGTAAGGAAGAATGCTGTGTCAAAGACCAAGTTCTTGGTTGTGTGAACATATCTTCCACACTTCTCTTCCAAGTCTCTTCACACATTCCTGATTCTGCAGTCACTCTTTGACCGTCGCAGTAACTGCTACCACAAGAACAGTTTGTGGGTTGGGGTCTAATTGAAATAAGAAAGCACAAGGTTTGTGTTTGGTTTAGGACTAAGGAAATGAAACTGCTTGTAGCTGAATATTGAGAGCTCCAGTATTTAGCTACTCGCTCCTGCTTTTAGACTGTCCTCTGCCTCCATTTCCCATCTTGTTCAACCAGATGTAGCCTGAATCCAAAAGCTGATCTTCTAAATAGTAACCCACCCAAAAATAGTTAATTTTCCACCGGGTATGGGTAAGAATCCGTAAAACAGCCCAATATCAAATGCAGGCATGTTGAGCAATGCTTGAAATAATGCTTTAGGAGCTTTGCTAACATTATTCTTTTTTTCCTCTATTGTTTCTGTAATTGTATTCCATGTAAAGTGAAGCAACGTTGGAAACTGCAAGAATATTCTAAGCCAAGTTCTCTGCACACCTGCCCTGTACCTCTGTGCTTCTCCAGGGAGCCACAGGCACAGACAATGGACCAGATCTGTCAGCAGCAGTAAGTTAGGCTTCTACACAACTCTGGTATCCTTCCTGAGATTAAAAATTAATTTATAGAAATCAGCACTGCTTGATCCTTAAGGTTTTAGTCATTCATTTGCCTGAGTCACTTCAGATACACACACATGGCCATCCCCCTGCCATTAAGCACTTAAGTGAAGCCAGCTGTGACAGTTGTCCTACCTGCCAGCAGCTGCTTGCCTTAAAGACCAGTATTAACTACCACCCTACCATCACCACCTTCCTGGTCATGTGCTGCTGCTTCCCAACTGTACCGGTACACCTGTGGTGCAGTATCCCTAATTTTCTTCCGGGAAAATTAGCTGGGGTTATTTTGTGCAAAGGCCAAATTCCAAAGGTGTGTTGCATCACCTTTGCTGCATCAGCTCTGCTAAACAGATTAGAGAACCTGAGTCATCAGTTTGGTGGAGGAATGTGGAACTGGAAATGATGAGAGTCTGGGGTAATAACACATTCACATCTTATGGGTAGATGTGGAAAATGCTGCTTTAAGTGTCTATTTCCCTTTTAGCAGCACTTTCCTGTGTTTAAGGCCAAGATTGGATAGGACCATCATACACATCCCTGGACATAAAAGAAGACAGTTACAACTAGGTTTTGTTAGATTCCCTGCCCTGGCTCAGAGAAAACTTACCCAATCAGGCTGACAAATGCTTCAGGACAGTAACTGGTGTAGATGTTTTGGTGGGCCACAGAGAGAACAGCAATGTCTCAGAGGGGAGCACATGCCCTGTGTGGGAAACAACAGGATGAGGCAACAGTTTAACCAAGATCCTGCTCAGCCTCTGATGGCATGCACAAGCCAAAATCTTACTTTGTAGTGCTCTGACCGCATCTGTGTAAAGGAACTCTCTTCCTATTGAAATCTGTCACCGCACTGTGTGGCTGTGGAACAATAATAACTCCTCTGGAAATCTTGTAGACAGGAGCAGACCTCTATCAGCTCAAGATGCTCATGGATTGCTCTCGCCCTGCAGTCAGGATATGCTGCAGCCGAGCCATCACATTTGTGGCTCGTGCAGTGTGAGGCCTTTATTTGGTCCTTCTGACCCCTGGCAGTCAGCCCTGCTGATGGGAAGCTGGGAGGGTATCCCGGCTGTGTGGCTGTAGGCTTCCACAGTGGAGCAGGAAGGGCAACAGGAAGGCACAGACAGCTTTTCTCTTGGATGAGTAGAACAGCAGAAAAGCATACTGGAGAAAAATACAGCTTTTTGCACGCACTCTCCTGGGAAAGAGCTGTGAAGGAAATGTTCAGAGCAGATCGGGGAGAACCAGATTTTTGTGTGTTGGCTGCACTCACTGCATTCATCTTTCCTTGGTAGAAGAAAGCAAAACTTAATACCTTGAATCTTAGTTAAGTGGCCTGGTAGATCCAGATTCTCTACCCCCAGCAAATACAAATCTAGAGTAATTAGGCAGAATTATACAAACAGAAACAGTGCAAAATCAGTACAGACTAGTACAGAATTAAGGGGAAAGAGCACAGATATTTTTGGCTCTGCACTCGTGATTTACTGAACCATAACAAAAGTTGACTAATCCCTCAGTACCAAGGAATGAGAAGCTACAGAATGATGAAACAGATAAACAATTAAAAAAAAAATCAAGGTTATGGAGATGCTATAGATATTGTTATGTTGGTCTACAGGTATTTAGGGGAAAATTAATTGTTTTAACTTGGATAATATCTGCTATAATTCTATGAGAGAACTTGGTCTGATTTCTGGTAGGGAAATCATGAAAGACCATGACTTCCATGTTTTACCCATATTGCAGAAGACGTTTTCTTAGCAGCTTATATATAGAATTCAAAACATGTTTTCTGAGTAGCTGAAAGGCATTGAAAACCAAGCAAATCATTTGTCTTATGCATATTCAGCAGAATCCAAAACACCAGTATCTTATCCCAGTTTCAAAAAAACTCCAAAGAAACAACCTAAGACTCCGAGGAATTACAAGCTTCTCACTTAATTAGGACATTTGTGACTTGAAGAACTCAAAAAAGAAGCGTGCAAAGTATTCTTCAAATTTACTGGTTCCCATAGGAATAACACAACATGGAATAACACAGGCTAAGTACAAGGAAAGGTTAGCCTTTCTGTGAACTTTCAGTATTTGTTGTTCAGAAAGAAGAAGGCAGTGAACAGCCGGAAGAGAAAATGATATGATCAGCATGCAAGCCAGAGCATTTAGACAAACAATGGCTGACATAAATCTCACAGAGATTTGAAATGCATGGTTTGCAACATCGGAGATGATTCTTAAAAACACAGAACAAAGAGACTGGTGTGGTGTTTTGGCTTGGGGCTTTTTTTCACAAAACATGCTTCATGACATCAGGACAATTTTTACAGCAAGGAAAACATTAGGAGGAACATTACCATTAAAACAATAGTGTTTCTTCTGTTATGAGCTGCCTTCCTTTGTGTTGTTGGTGGTTTTCTTTCCTTAATCACAATAGATAGTTTTGAAAGCCTGTTAGATTCATGCTCCAATCAATGAATTCTGAACAGATTTGGAGGTTTGGGGTGATACTGTACCCTAGTGAATATGTCTATCTATGCCTCACCAGCCATAAATGCAAACTTATGTATTAGCTTAAACTACATCTGGCTCCTTTCCCTGTATTTTCCTCTCACAGTAATCCTCTCATCCTTTTTCCTATTCAAAACCATGTTCTTTCAATTTATCCTATTTTGTGCACTCTGCCCCACCTCCCACTTGCAATAGTCTGACCTTCCCCAGCATTTCCAGTGTAATATCCAGCAGTTAAAATCCTGGTACTGGGTCCTATCTACCTACAATCCTCCCTGTGCCTTTCACATTGGCTTCCCCATCATCAGCATCTCATCATCTTTTCTGGTGATTTTGAATTCCTCATCCTCACTTTCAAGGCCCTTTCATTTTCTGCAGCCAGCAAGAGGTTGCTGCCTTCCAACACATTCTCGAGCAAAATTAAGGTGCTTTTCAGACTTTGCAGGGCTTCACTTCAGCTTTAAATTGGCAGAGGAAAAAAAACTAAATCAGTAAAACAGCTAATCAAAAAATATGGGAAGAAAACAAGTAGGCAAAACAGAGTCACAGCAGCCAGTGCTGGTTAAGCCAAACTAAAGTCCTCACACTGTTTTTTTGACCTACACGGATTTACTTCAACAGCAAAGCTTCGGAGGATCGTTTGACTTACACTGCTTCATGAAACATCACCATAACCTTATTCTGCTATTTGCTCTTCTTTAAACCAAGACCATAAATCAACTGCTGTCTAGGTCAAACTGAGAAGAGGAATGTGGCAAAGAGCCCCCATCTCTCAAACACATAATCATGAGCAAATACAGTTGTAAGTGAATACAGTCACACAGGAGCTAGAAGATCTATATTCTGGGATTCTACAGAAACCCTGCACACTTCTTGTGGCCAATGTTTTAATAAAAATGTCAGCAATTGTGGTAAAAAATGTAGATAGACAAAATACAACTCAAATAAGAGGTACATGCTACACTTTTTAGGTGTGTTTCTAGTACAGCTGCCACCCTGGACTGAGCTTATATTGTAGGTCAGTCTAAATCCCAGGCCAGTGAATGAGTAGCCTCACAAAATCCACAGAAGACAGGAGACAGTAATCACTTAGCAACAGTTTGTGGATTAACTAGAAATCCTTAGAAGCAAGAGACCTTATATTTATCCTGTTCCTCCTCAATCTCCCATTTTTAAACTCACACACTGTCATTTCATTACCTCGGCAACGCTCTTCTCAGTAAGCGAGCAGGTGATGTTAACTTCACTATCACAGCTCAGGAGGTTTGGGACACCTGTAAGGAGAGTGTCAGGGAAGCACGAAACACAATTGCCACTCACTGCCAGCTTTCCAGACTTTAATGTAATGAAAGGATGTGCCTTCCTCTGAAACTCAGAGATCTGACTTGAGCTGTTTGTTCCTCATAAGTCCACCTTGAAATCAGGCTGCAGGAAAAGAGCTGTAATGCCAGAGAACAGTGACATACTTGGTAAAGTATGTATTAAACCCTTTGTTCTGCCTGGCTGAAACACTATTATTTTTAACCTTTGGCTTTTGGAGTTAATGTTTTATATAACAATTGCACTAATCAACTGAGGCTTTTGCAGAATAGAGTGTATTTAATTAGTAGCTCAGAGGCAGCAACCCCAGATGTACTAGAACATAAAAAACATTTTTCAGACAAAGAGGTCTGTGTTCTACACAGCTGGCTAGCAAATGCAAAGGCTGCCCTTGAGCAGGCTTTAGCCTGACCAACAGCGACACCGGGAGGAACACAAAGGTTTTTAAAAAGGCTTTGCTATGCTCTGCTGAGTAAGTCCCTGTCCCAAAATGCACATGCATTTTCCTGTTATTTGGAGGAAAGTAATAAGCTGTATGGAAAATCAGTGCCAATAATTTAGCAGAAATGAAAGACAGCTAACCAGTATTTACCTTTGTACCAGCTATCCATAGGGCAAACATGTTCAAAATGTGAGACAAGATTCTTCTCACTGCAAGCAGCACTTCAGTGGCAGCAGATGTTTGCACACAGAATGCAATTAATCCATTAGTTTTCAAACACCAAGCATGTACCACACGACAGCACGGCTTGCTGATTAAGGAATACCAAAGAGAAGACACTAAAAAAAATCCTTACAAAGCCACTGTTTTCAGTCAAGAATTTGATTCTGTGCGATTAAGTCATTCTACCCCTATAATAGAAGCCTTAATTTTTTTCTGCTTCCACCTAGGAAAAAAAGAGGATACACTTGTGCAGTACACGACCAACACCTTTGTGCAGGACAAAACAGGCAGCGATTCGGAAGAAAACAGAGGCACAGAAGTCTCCTGTAATTTACACTTTTCCAAATAGTTACTAATGAGATTAATGCAGAGAGACAAATGGATTAGTACATCTAATGAGACTTGAATGCAGCACCTATACACATGATTTTTCATACAGAAACATAGCTGCCACAAATTAAGAGTTCTGACAGCCGTGTGGTTTTGAACTCATCCAGCAACAACAAACAGAATGACGGAAACACCACAAGAACATGATATAAGGTGAATGGCCTGGTGTGTTACTGCTGAAATAAAATGGTGGACGCTTCCCTAGTTGTTTTAAATTCAGCACTGTGGGATCACTTTTTGCAAAATCCCAAGCTGAGATCTACTACTGGCAAGTAGTATTCTTGTTTCCTGAAAATTGTCAACTCTGCAAGAAGAAGCTGTGATAGGACATAATAAGATAGAAGAGAGGCAGCCTGCAGCTCACATTCTCACAATTCATTTAAAAAGCAATTTCTCTGTTTATCAGCAAAAATACTAGTAGAATTTTCATTTTTCTTCAGGTAATAATATGGCAAAAAGAAAGGAAGTTACTTGCAAGACTGTTCCCATCAAGGTCATTTCACAGTAAGCAATACTGTGCTAACAAATGAATTATTGATCACGTGTCATTTAACACTTGTTATTCACTGGTGTTACACACTCAGTGGTAATTAAGTTTATGCAACAGTGGAAGACGCTGATAGAATTTGTATTAAAACTGCAAGTTCCATTATATTGCACATACCAGTAGCTCCAAGACACATTTTATGAATTCTCAAAATTGCTTTCCTTGGGTGAGATAACCCACTGACAGCTAATGCAGTTTACAATCTCCTGAGTGAGCTTTCCAAATTAAAGTAGAAATTGAGAAACTGGGTCCTTATAGTATCTTTAAACCTCCTTAGTTTAATACTTCATCATAATCATAACTATTTACAGGGACCTAAATCCTTGCCAAAACATATTACAATCTGCAGCAGTCTTTAAAAATCACTCTTCCCAGAGCCACTTCACTGGAAGTCACTCAGCAAGCCAGTTCTGGTAGGATTGTTCAGCACCACACGTAAGGAATTGTCTTGCGGTGACTCTATCA
>VZTD01004441.1:2401-32401 GCA_013397725.1 Rhagologus leucostigma
GTGTCCCGCCGGCCCTCACCGCTCTTCGGCTCACTCGCAGGGACAAAGGAGGAGGGCGATCGGGAGATCAGCAGCAGCCGGGACAGCCCGCCGGTGCGAGCCAAGAAGCCTCGAAAGGCACGGACAGCCTTCTCCGACCATCAGCTCAACCAGCTGGAGCGCAGCTTCGAGCGGCAGAAGTACCTGAGCGTGCAGGACCGCATGGACTTGGCCGCCGCCCTCAACCTCACCGACACGCAGGTCAAAACCTGGTATCAGAACCGGAGGTAAGGCGGGCCCCGGCAGGGAGGCGGCCCAGGGTCTCCCCGGAGAGCCGGGGGAAGGCTTGCGCCGCTGGGTTTCTGCCCGCGGGAGCCCGGGGTGGTGCGGGGAGCTCCCGACTGCAGCCCCGCGCCCTCCCCGGCGATGGGCTGGGGGGTCCGGCCCCTGTCAACGCTGCCGTAATTTTCTGTCTCATTACATACGGTTGCAGCCACCCTAATTCTGTCGCAAACCATTAGTGTCAGTGCATTGCGATCTAACCGTGTACCGCGGTTATTAATTTGGCCGGAGTCACCGTATGCATGTGTCGGGGGGTGCAGGGCTCGGAGGGGAAACCGGGCAGAGCCAGGGAGGATCGAACCGTGTGCGGACCCACGGGGCCGGTGCGCCCCGTCGGGGCCACGGTGGTGCGGGGCCGCGCAGGGGATGGGGTTCGCCGCCCGCGGAGCCCCGCGGAAGCGGCCTGGGTGCCCCGTCGCGGCGCCCGCCCTGCAGCCGCCTCTTGCTCCCCCCGGCAGGACGAAGTGGAAGCGACAGACGGCGGTGGGCCTGGAGCTGCTGGCCGAGGCCGGGAACTACTCAGCGCTGCAGCGGATGTTCCCCTCGCCCTATTTCTATCACCCCAGCCTGCTGGGCAGCATGGACAGCACGACGGCGGCCGCAGCGGCCGCAGCCATGTACAGCAGCATGTACCGGACTCCCCCCGCGCCGCACCCCCAGCTCCAGCGGCCGCTGGTGCCGCGGGTGCTGATCCACGGGCTGGGGCCCGGCGGGCAGCCGGCCCTCAACCCCCTGGCCAATCCCATGCCCGGGACCCCGCACCCCCGGTGAAACGGCACCGCGGTCCCCGCAACGAGCCCTTCCCCTCCCCGTCCCCAAACAAGCCCCAGCACCGCAGAGGAGGAAGCGAGGGGAAGCCGAGGGGCAGGAGCTTCTGCAGGCAGTCACCGGCCACCGAGGGAGGCGATCAGTCAGAGCAGGGACTCTTGAACCGTGAACCCAGAGCCAAGCCCGTAAGTGAAACGACCACACGCGGGGGAAGGCGGGCAGAGCCGCGGGGCGACCCGCCGACCTCGGCTACTGCGAGGCAGGACTTGGAGCTCGGAGAGAGTCTTACGGAGGGGGGGGAGGAGGAGGAGAGGGAAAGGGAGCCCGAGCCCGCCGGAGAGACTAACGGCTGCGGAGGACAGAGGGAATGAGAGCGCCTCGACCCCCGACCGGCGGAGAAGACCGGGGGAACGGAGAACTTTGCACTGATTTTTGTCATTACCTTTTTTTTTTCTTATTGAAAAGTGGCATGCTCCCTAATGCGAACAGAATTGTACAGACCGAGTGCTGAGTGCTATATCATATTTATTATATGTCGTCCAAAAAAGGAGAAAAAAATTTCACTTCTATACGTTAGTTTAAAACGAACGAGCGTGGTTCTTCCCTATCCCTTTTCATGTCTTTTTGGATTCAGTAAAATAAATGCTTAGATGACAAAATATAGATTTTTTTTTTGTGACTGAAAAAATCACAGGGAAAAACGAACAAAAAAAAAAAGAAAATAAATAAACTTTATCTTTTTTTAACAAACGCGAAAATTCAAGGTAGCTAATTTCCCCGTGACGAGAACTCAAGAAATTCGGAGTAGAAAAGGCAGATGCCACTTTTTTATTTTGAATATTATATTGAATATATTTTGAATTTTAGGCTCGTTGTTTCTTAACAGGCGCTGTTTTTCCCTATCTGTATTTTAAAGGATAATCAAATCCCTCGCAGGTGTCGAGTCCCTTGCTGTTATTTTAAGCACCTGGGCAGGGCGGCAGCGGGTAGAGGCTCTGGCCCCTTGGGGCGGGTGCGACGGGGCCGTGCAGAGCTCGGGGACGTGGCCCCGGCCCGGCAGCTGTCTCCGCATGGAGCTGGGATAGGCAGCGAGAGCCGGCGGTCGGGGTGAGTAACGAGGGGAAACAGGCAGGGAGGGCGGAGGGGTCCCGGCGGACACGGAGCTCCCGAGCCCTGCTGGCCTTTGAACTTTATTGCTGTGTGTGCCCGTTCCCCCCCCAGCCCTTCCCCTGGCAGGCAGCTTCCCTGCCCAGCGCCTCCCTTCCCCGTGCCGGCGTGGGCCGCCCGGCCGCCCCGCGGGGGCAGAGGGGGCGCGGGTGGGGACTGGGGGCTGTGACCCTCCACTGGACTCCGGGGACGGCTCTGTCCCCAGCCTTTGGAGGTGAACACCCTCCTGCGAAATTAGAAAGTTATACAGCAATTACCTATAAAACATTCATAAAGTCCCATATTATCCTCTCCTCTGAGGGTTTGGCGCTTCTCTTTTTTTTCCCTCTCTATTTTTGCTCATGGGTCCCCTTCCTATTAAGATAGAAGGAAAAAAAAACCGAAAAAAGGAAAAGAGAAGCCTCCGGGCACGTTTATTTGGGCTTTGCTAATTAGCGAGCGGCTTGCTGATTTCTGTGCTAATAAATTCGCGTTAAAACCATATTGACCTTTGCCTTGATCTAACAAAAGGGCAGCGGCTCGGGAACGCCCACTTCGGTTTTTGCCCCTGTTGCGGCGGCTGCTGAGTATTCCCCCGCGCCTTCGCCGTGGCCCCCAAATACCCCCGACAGGAACGAACCGGAAGCAGGTCCCGGAGTGGCCAGAGCAGTCCGTCCGCCCCGCATCGCCGCCGAGGTTTTCCGGGGAAACCCATCCTATGCGGGCTGGGGAAGGAGGTAGGAAATTTGGACTCGTTAGGGCCTTTTCCTTAGTCTAAGCAACAAATCTTTCCGAAAGGAGGAGATCCAGCTGGAAAAGGTAGTCCCGGCTCGTTGTTCTCGACGGCTCGGTTTTGACTGCATAAACTCGCTGAAAAGTAGTGGGAACAAGGAAGAAAAGTTCATGCAAAATAGATGAGCGGCCTCCTCACGAGCAGGGCCTGCCGCGGGGTGCCCACCGGGGCAGGGAGCTTTTGGCACTTCGGGAACTGCAGCAGACAGGAGAGAGAGAGGAGTGAGGCGGGGCTGCGGGGCTGCCGGTGCCGTGTCGGATGGTGTCTAAACCAGGGGCTGCCGGAGGAGGGGGGCGAGGAACCGCCACCTCCCCTGAAAAGTATTTCCAGACCGAGCTTAAAAGTGCGTGTAAACGGGAGGAGGTTTGGAGCAAGAATCGCTCTCTTTCACTCTTCCTTTCCCCATGTGGGAAGTAGGGCTGGGAAACGTCAGTTCTTCGTTTGTCCCCCTCTCTGTTCGCTCCGGGATAGAGCCGACCCAAGGTCAGGCTGCCCCGAGATGGCCCGGCCGGGTCGCCTGGCTGCAGCCTTGTAGGAACAGGCTTCGTTGCTTCTTTAAAAGCTCCGGCAGGCGGGCCCGCATTACGGCGCGTTGCGGCAGGACAAAGAGCCGGGCGCCGGGCCGGGATGCGTGGGGCCACCTCTCGCCGCCTGGTCCAGCGCGGTGAACCGCACGGCGAGGGGCAGGCACCGCTCGCAGCTCGGCGCCGTTGGCCGCTCTGCCTTCGCGGCCCCGCCCGTCGGGTTTCTCCCCTTTCCGTTCCCGGACAGCTGCTTTCGCCGCGGCCGCCTCAGAATTCGTGCAGAGCTGCTGAATTGCCGTAGTCCCGGTCCCTCTCCAGCCGTTGCCCTTGCCTGGGCCGGGACTTGCTCTCGGCCCTGGAAGTGTTTGTGAACAAACAACCAAACTCATCTGCTGCCAGACGAACGGGACGGGCTCTCTCAGCCTTAAACAGCGGGAAATACGGGCACCCGCTGGAAAAGACCTGGCTGTTGGTGCGCTGAGCATGGAAACAGTCCGTGAGGCTGTAGCAGGGCTGTCTGGACGCGAGGGACCGCGGCAGCCCGCGGGGTGGCCGGACAGTGGCCCGCAAGGAGCGGGGTGGCTGAGGCCCCTCCAGCCGCGGGGACACCGGCGCCGCCCCGGGCGGCTGCTGCCCCGCCCGCCCTCAGCACCACGGACAGCTCCGGGACGCGCGGGCGGGCGAGGCCCGCACCCAGCGTCCCGCCCCGCGGGAGCGTCCGGCCTTGGGACGTCGGGCGGCACGGGCGTCTCCCGCCCTCCAGGACCTCGCAGTCGCCTTCCCCGGCGCTTGACAGCGGGCGATAGTGAAGATGGAGGAGGCTGGCACAGTCTCCTGCTGCCGAAGGGTCCCCTGGCTCGCCTCCCCGCCACCCAGCCCCTGGGAGAGAGCTCCTGTCCTAGCCCGGGCCCGGCCCTTCGGCCCTGAGCGCGGGCTGAGTCCCGAGGGCTTTGTGCCGGGTGTTTGAGCGTTGCCCGCGCACCGGCAGACGGGGTTAAAAACGGGACAGGGCCGCTCCCTTTCTCCCGTGTCGTGTCGCTCCGGACCGACACCGCTGTGTCCGCTGTGGGACCCAGGAGACCCTTTGGACACCCTGTGCCCGGTTCCCCTTTAGTTTGTTTCTTCTGGGCCATGCTTTGTGTTTTGCAGGTGGGCACGGCACGGGAGGCACCTTTGAGGAACCCCTGCTACGCTCAGACAGGTTTCGGTGGCTCTCTGAGCTCGGGCTCTGGGCTGGGCCCTCCCGGCAGCAGAGCCGCGGGCAGGCTGCACCGCTGCCCTAGGCTGATGGGCTCTCTTGCGGGATGCAGCAGCAGGATCGTGTTTAATTACTTCACCCTCTCGGGGGATTATCTCGGCCATCGCTAGAGCAGAAAGCGAGAAGGGCGACTCCACTGGGCTGGGTGGGGTACACGGACGAGCATTGCCGGTGCCACTCCGAGGGTGTAAGCGTGGAGCCGGTGCGGCAGCTGGGTGCTCCGGAGCTTAATCCTCTTTCCCAGCCGGACAAGCGAGTCCGGCTCAGCCGCTGGGAACCAGTCAGCAGCTCAGAGCGGAATTCCCTACCGTGCCGGTTACCTCGATTGCGTTTAACACACCGCCCGCGTGTATTGGCGCTCCGGGGCTCGGCTATCGCTCCTGCAGGTTTTAGTGTTTTTTGTGAGGGTGGGTTTTTAACTTTTGTTATTTTCTGCCTTTCCAGAGTTTACCTTCCCCCAAATTCACACCATGTTTCTGTGCAAATGCGTTTACTGACGTTTTAAGTCACCCAAACTCCTTATTGCAGCCCACTCGGAAACCTCGGCTCAAGCCCACGGCATAGAGTGAGTGCAGCTAGGCTGAACTCACCTGTGGAAAGAGCAAAAGCCTTCATAATGTAAGAAATATTCCCCGGCCAGAGGTGGAGGGCATGGGCTGCGAATAACCGTTTCAGGATGGAATGACACGTTTTCCTCCTCCTCTATTCTGTCTTGCTGCTAAGCCCACATTTCTCGCCGGTGAAATGTGGAAAGAAACCACCGGGTTTCTTCCCAAGCAGCCGGTTTATCGGGGAGGTCCGTTTGCGATAAAACGGGGATACAGGGAACCTGGTCTACCGAGGAGGCCCTGTGCCCTCGTCCCGTGGGAGCAACAGCATGCTCTGTTTCTGGGATAGCATCGAAATGACCCTCGCGATCCCTGGAGGGGCACAACTGATGGGGACGGAGACTCACCGGGACTGGCGGGGGTGGCTGGGCGGGAGATCCCCGAAGGCGCAGCTCTCCCGTGCCCCCGTTTCATGAAAAAGCCCTGAACTTCGTTCCTCCCTTGGGCTGCTCCAGCCGTTCAAGTGCCGTGGGGCAGCGGGAGCTCGTGTCTGTCTCTGCGTGTTTCCAGCCGGAGAGCAGGTCCAGCCAAGCGCCCATCGCATTAAAACTGCCTTTCCATATTCATATGCCCTATTTTTCACAAGTCGCTTCTATTAATGGAAGCGCACAAACGCCGGTCCTTAAAATTTGCGGATTTCAAAGGAACCCGAGTGAGGCACTTTGCGCTGGCAGCGATGGATGCGGGGCGCGACAGGGCCCCCGGGGCTCCCCCGCCGCCCCCGCGCCCTCCCCGGCGGGAGCCGCGCTCAGCCGGGGGCACAGCCGCAGGTCGCCGTCGCGGCCGCTCCCGGCGCTCCCCCCGCTGCACCGGGCCCCGCGGGATCGGCGCTCCCCTCCCTTCTGGCCCGGGCACACCAAAGTTGTCCGAGACTGTCTGGTTCCCTCGCCTCTGAGAGCCCATGTAGGGCGCTTTAATTGCCACATTTTCAAACCGAGGTAATGGTGGGGATGTCTTAGTAATTACCTTAATGAGATAACACCTTTCCTTCCCTGAACCTACTCATTATCACACTTCTTGTTCAAATTCCAACTACAAAGAGCTATACTTGTAAAAAAAAAAAAGAAAAGAAAAAAAAAGAAAAGAAGGGGAGAGAGCTCAGAAATTTGTTGGAGGTCTTGTTCCCTTAAAACAAGCACCTTCCAAGGATCTTTAGTGCACGAACAGAGAACTGTACCCAGTTCTGGGAAAGGTGGCTAGAAGTAAACTAAACATCTGGGGTACCCCTTAATTATTCTTGGCTGGTGTCTTTAGTTTGACCTGTAGGGATGCGAGGGTGTCAAAGTGATGAATTTTAAGATGTTGGGCTGTGAAGACGTGCAGCTGCAAGACTGATGGGTTTAGGAAGGGAATGGTAACAAGGTTAGCTGCATGTGAAGTGTGAATTGAGATTTTTGCAAAGAGACTGTGATTGCAGATGGGCATAATGTTGTACCCTTGCATGAAATCTTGCTATTATTGTATAATGGTCAGACAGAGTGTGAAATGACTTATTACTTTACTTTTATTCTTTAATGAAGTTGGGTAGGGAAGGAGAACTACCAGGAAATCGATAGTGGTGGTGCACAAAAACTGTATGACAGGTGCTGATACATTAACTATTTATTTAGCTTTTTGTCACAAACTCCCTCCCAATTTTCTGCTATTTCAGAAAGCAAACAAAAATACAACTAGTGGATCTAGATGGTGAAGAAGACGTGCAGAATGAGAGTAATATTTTCTTTTTCATCCTCCCTTTCTGCAGTATACATGAAGCGGGCGTTTCTCTGTGGCAGTGTGGTGTATACGTCATCTATGTAAAATATGAGACAGAGATACCTAGATTAAGGCTGTGCACACATGGTTTCTAGGTAGATTTCCAGCTGTTTGACATGTATCTCTCTCCCAAACCTTGGAGCAGGCATGCAGAGATTTGTACACTGTTACACCCCCATGTAAATTCAAGTGGCCTTTTCTCCAGCTTGACATGCATGTGCAAATACCTCTCACTTCCTCCATACCAAGCACAGGTGTCCTTACGGATGGTATCATTCTAAAAACATGCAGGACAACATCTGCCTCTGAATTTGCATAGCGTGGTGTGGATACATCTGGGGTGGGTGGGCAGCTTAGCCAGCATCTAACGACTTGTTTCACACGTGATTAGGGTAAAACACCTATTACCAGAATTGGGTTCAATTGTTCAGCTGCTCTGGTCTCGATGAATATGGAGTGAGAAAAGGGAACTGGATCTGCTGGATCTCAGGATAATGTCCTTAAAAAGAGGATTTCTCAGGTAACCAGCCTCAGGATGCCACCACTGAGAACAGTTTGCCAAATCCTGCACTTAATGGGTTGTCTCTTTCAGCGAGCAGCTTCATCTCACTGTTTGAATACACATGGTAGAGGTGCAGCTTCTGGTATGCCTTCCCCTCTGGAAGGATGCAGCCCATGGCTCAAAGAGTTTCTCAGCCAGCACCTCTCCTGCAATTCCCTCCCCAGACCTTGTCCCCAGATTCTGCACAACCCTTTGCTGACAGCCTGTCTGTGAGTTTTTGCCCTATATTGTCCATGGAATCTGGCACCGTTACATTTTAATCTGAGGTCAGGAAGAACAGGCAAAATGAAGCAAGTTTGGGAATAATTGCCTACCTCTTCTGCATTAGCATATGGGGTAATAATGCTGGCAGAATTGTGTGAAACAGAGAATACAAGTGAGGCCTCATCCGTGTCCTTACAATAGTCTTTCAGATTTCCTTCTCATATTCGTGCCTCAACTACTGAACAAGCACAGTGTTTCAGGCTTGAAGCCTGTTTCTGTTGAGTTACGCTCCTTTGTAGGGTTTGTTTAAAACAGGACTTGATGCAACACTGTCCATGGAAGCAGCAAAAATGCACTGAGGGGCACAAACGGTCCCTCATGACACAAAAGGGCATGGAGTAACTCCCTGTCAGATTTATATCTCAATAGACTAGCAGGAATGTTGTAGCTTTAAATATTTTGGTTTCATTATGTGAAGATCTAACAAGAAAAATTCCTGAAAGTTTCAAGGACTGCCTTGTAAAAATGATGAAACAGTGCCTGAGAATGTAGAAGGGTGGGATGTCACAGCAGACACTGCCACCCCAGCACTGTAGAAGGAACAGGCAGCTTCCCTCCAGCTGGTGCTCTAAAGCAGGAAAGAGCAATGTGGAAAATGAAGGCTGTCAAAAAAGCCTGTTTTAGGAATTGGCCACAGGTGATTTGGCTGGATCCTGTGGGTTCAAGTACCATCACTGTCACTATACCAAAATAATGTACTTTTTCTGGGCTAGAAATTCTGAAATAAGGTTGGATTAATATTTCTTCAGAAGCATGATGGGGTCTGTGGAAAAAAACAGCGAAGCGTGTGTCTCCAATGGAGCCCCAGTATAGGCACTGACAGCTCAATCCGTATTACATCACACGAGTCTGAAAACTAGGGAGCTTTTCTGCCTAAACAGTGGGAGGCAAGGTAAGCACACTGCAACTTTTTATTTATTTCACTCTTCAGCAATCTTTTCCCCCCCCTTGCTTTCCTCCCTTTTTTCTTTCCCTCTTTCTCTTTCCTTCTCTCTTCCCTTCAGTCTGTTTTGCCAAGCATTCGGCAGCACGCCTTGGGAATCCTGCTCACCTTTCCTGGCCACTGGTGGTGGCCATGGGCAGCCCGCCTTAACGAGCACACTGGTGTGTGGCTCGGGCAATGCAGCACAAAGTGTGTGTAGCAAAGCTGTGCCTCTTCCATGGAGACTAAGCTCATTACAGTACAGTACTCTAAAGCACGCTTAACCTCCCCAGTCTTGGGTGTTGTATCCCAAATCTACTGCAGAGCATGGACACCCCAATTAGCACTTACAATGCACTGTTGACATTTCTGTGGGCCAGCCCAACAGGAATAATTAGATGTGATATCTAACACAAAGTCATTTTTTTTTTCCCAGCAGAGGGTACACTGCAAAATGAAAGCAACATCTACTGCAACAGCGCTTGGCCAGATTTGGCTCTTACATACAGTGTTATGTCTGCAGTGTAACTCAGCTGGCTTCTCCAGTCGTACACTGCCTGTGTCCTGCCTGACCGCTGTTGGTCTGACCTGCTGAGATTAGTGCTGGGGCTAAAGCTCTGGATGGGCTGCACAAGAAAGCTGTCTTAGCACAGGCTCGGGAAAGCTGCAGTACAGCACTCTATAGGAATCTTTCCACTAGGAGATGCAGCATGTGTGGAAACTTGCCCAGCATAAGATCCTCTCATGTTGGAAATGTTGGCAGGTGACTGTGAGGCTGGTCTTACCTTAGTTTCGAGCTCCCGTCCCGCTGCACACCAGCAGAAAGGCTGGGATAGGGACTAGGCAAAGTGTTACTGACTGAACATTGTTCTTGGCAGCGGTTTTCAGGATAGCAGTGGTAGGATTGTGTTTTCATAAATCCCATAGCAGTGAGCCAGAAAGCCTATGGAAAAATATATGTGACAGTAAATAGGAAAGAACTCTCTGCTGCAATGCAGCAGGCTGTCCTCTGACACTGCTAATTGCAGCAACACATTGAAAATATAAGTGTGTGTAGTGAGTATTCCTGCTTGGGTTTGCTACCATTGCTTGCCTACTTTCATGCATTGCAAACAGAAACTTGGAAAGAACTTGGCAGAGTGAAGAGGATATAAAAATGATAATTTTTCATGTAATAGAGATCACATAGAGATTTCCTTTGTAGTTCACAGCATTTCCATTCCAAGATGCTTGGAGAATTGAAGCATACAAATAGAGAAAATCTGCAAAGTGTTGTCAGGTATTATTTATGTATTATTATTTTTGTTCGAAAAGACATGTAAATATAAAGAATTAGAAAACAGAGCTACTAAAATAAATTATAGTGGAACCCACAATAAATCTAACATGAGAATAAAAGTGTAATGAGAACATATTTTCTTCAGCATAAATACAAATCCTGTCTTCATGCTAAAGCCCTATTAATTGGATACTTACTACAGGAATAAATCTTTAAATGTGTAAAAAAAAAAATCTTTCTGCTCTGTGATGAAATATAAATATCACCAGATTTATTAAAGAAAAAATTCTGCTAAATGACTGCATCTCTTACATACTAATTTATGCTTATGCTGCATCTGAAAGAACTCATCCTGATGTGAATATCAGATAAATGCAGGAAGCTGTAAAAGGAAAAAGGTTTAATGTGCATGACGAGAGGTTGCTTATATCAGGCACGGCAGGTTTCAATGAAGTTTTATATTATAAAATAGAGGAAAGGTGATAGTCTCTTAAGAGACATAATACTTATCCCATGAGTGACATAATAGTTCATAACTCACCAGAGAACAATGCTCAAGTGAGTCATATATATTTTATGGCACAGTTGGGATTAATACTGTACTTCAGAAAGGAATGCATAACCTATTCTATTTATATGGAGAGGTGGTTTAAAATTCACCCTCTTCCCTCAGCCTTTTCTCCTACCCTTTGGGGTCAAACTACAAGACAGGGACTTGAAAAGAATGGGTGAGGGTGTTGGGTGAGAAACAGATAATGTATCAAGGAACTGCTACAGCACTGTCATTGAACTGGCATGACATTTGAAAACGCTGATTTTCTAGTGACAGCTGCCCAGAGGCCCAGAGGAAGAGGCTAGTCCTGAGCAGCTGCACTGTAGGGTTTTTTTATGGGCTGAACTTGGTGTTTTGGTGGGAAGGCAGGAGATGCTGGCTTCAGTCTCTGCTTGCAGCCTCCATGGTGGAATTCAGTTGCCCCAAATTCCTTCTGCAATGTCACTGTCTTGCCACTGTCCTCATCAGGGTGCATTTGTCAGGATGCAGTGCAGGGAAAGGGGCATCTCAGGGGGACACTCACCTCACTCGTGCCTGTCAAAAAGCACAACCCTTTGGGGTATCCGCTCCTTTTCTATATGTCACAAATGGGATGTTCAAAGACAATAGATGTGGTGTTAAAGTCTTGTCTTGGGAAAATCCCATGTTTCACTCCATTGAAGGCCTATTGTAGTCTTTTGGATGGTTTCCTGAAATGTGGCCTAGAGCAGAAATTTAAAACAAAAGTTTGTTGCGTTCCTAAGAAAAAGTGTCTCTTAAATTGTATCTAAAGAGTGAGGGCATAATTCTTCCCGTCAGCAAAATCACTGGGAAAAACAAAAGCTGCTAAAGTTGTAGAGATGGCATGTGGCAGTTTGGGGAAATTCTTTTACCTGGGCTGGAGGATGCTAGTGGAGGTCAAGGTGTCACTGGGAACCAAGCTGCCTGTGCCCCACAGAACACTCAGTGTTTCTGACAAGACCTCACTTATGCTCCTTCCATGCCAAGGGCCACTTCTGGTCAGTAATCTCACCTATAAGATACTAAGACAAGCCAGCCTGGGACAAGGGATTTACAGGAAAACAAATTTTGTCATCCCTGTTTGTAAAGAGATTTTTTTTTGGCAGAGTGAGATAAAACAGGAGGGAGTATCTAACTGCTGGCAGGAAGGATGTCATTTGGGGCAACGTTACAGAGATGCATGGGGAGGTTTGGCTGGAGGAGGCTTTGCTCTCAGCAGTCTCCTGTTGCTGAGGAGCCCTGGTCTAGCTGGGAGGATCAAGCCAGGCTTGCAGAATGGGGCTGTGCTGGCAGGATGTGCATAAGGGCAAAATGAGCTGAAATGGGGAACCCTGCCACCTCCATGGACCCATCAGACCCATAGGGAAATCCAGGGCTCCTTACAGTGGGTGTCATGTTTGTTTTCATCTGGGTCTGTCCCCCGTATTTTTAATCTACTGGTTACCTGTAGTGCCCATCTGCCCGTAAAGGGATGGAGTGTGCAAGCATTTCCAAGGCAGCCCGAGGTGTCCTCCTGGTGCCAGTGGTGGAGAGAGCTGGAAAGAAGCAGCAGCACTTCTGGGACATGGGAAAACAGTCTGAGGGGATCTGAGACTCCTCCAGTGCCCTCTCATTGGTTTTTTCCCCCTTCTTTAGGTAATAAAGGGCTTGGGATTGGGCCCAGGTTCCCCAGGACTGCATTTTTATTTTCTTGTAGAGGTCATAGTAGAAGATGTAAGGTGTTACCTGCCTTGTTGCAAAGATTTCAGTGAACAAACAACTTCTGCCTTCCACCACCTCTGGGGAGGAGCATGGGCACCTAAAGAGTTGAGTTTGCCCTCGCCACTGGGGGCCTTCCCTGGCCCTTGAGTTGGCAGCTTGTACAGATGTACAGCTCAGAATGACCGATAGTTAAATCTACTGCTTTTGGTGGGGGCTCAAAAGGTCTCATTGCCTCTTTTACTGCTCTCACTTTCACATGAAATAATGGACTCAGCCATATAAGTATTGGCATCTTTGAGGCATCTCTGTCTTTATTAGCTCTCCTGGCAAAGTGCAGGGAGTTTGTGAGCTTTTTTAAACTAGCCTGGAGGAGCTGATTCACTAGAATTTGAATCTCTGGTGAAAATCTTGCAGTAGGTCTTAAAAGGAACTTAAAAAATATTTCCTTCATGATCCTGCACACAGACAATGGTAAATAATATTTGAAAAGGCTGTCTTTGTTTGAGGTCCCAGTACTGAAGTGGGATCTTTTGTAATAAACTACTACTGTATGTGTAATAGCGATATGCTTAAATGATACATAAACACCATTTTCCAAGTACTCTTAGCAGAAAGCATTTTATACCACATGGTTGTTTTATTGTGCACATTACTGTGATTGTTACAAACCCTTGCCAATGAATGACAAATTTACATACACATCATGTCAGCCGGCAATATTTTGCAGCCTTAATTGCTTTAGCTCCAGGCATTCTGTGTCAAAATAGAGTGTTTTACGTCCTGCAAGTTGCTCTGTTTCTTTGCAACAGTTAAATTATTCTGTAATTTGCCTGTTTTCTTTCTAATGCATTGTCCATTAAGTCACTTAATAATTTATGATGTAAAATGTATGATGCAACCTTAAACAGCATTTAAAACTATCTCGAGGTGTTTCAGTTTTTATGGCAGAAAGGCTGAAAGTCTTGAAACGTGTTTGTTCAAAACATTTTTCTAATAGCTTTTTGCCTGCTGTAAGAACAACTTTATCTGTATTTATCTGGCCAAGTTTGGCTGGTGAAGTCCAAGGCTGCAATTTGTGAGAAGAGCAACCAGGGTGGAGAGGAGGTGCAGGGGGATGAGCTGTCAGCAGGTCCTGCTGGGGCAGGAGCCAGCTTTGGAGCTGGTGCTGCAATGCTTCTGTACATTCATCATCCCTCACTCGTATGAATGCCCTTTAATTGTGGAACAGCCCTGTGGCAGCAGTGTGCAAGCAAAGTCTATAGGATTGGGTTTTCATGTGTTGCAGAAGGCCTTTAATGTTTGCCACTGAGCTCCCAGTGAGAAAAGAGGCAACCAGGAACTGTAATTAAACCATGAATGAAAAAGAAACTTCTATCCATCCACTTCTACCCTTCCACCACTCTGATCTGCTGTGTGTTTATAGGGCAGTCTCCAAGGGCTTTATAACAAAAATTAGAGTCCAAACCACATAGCTAATCAAAATTAATATGAATGCATAGTATTCTGCTAGTCAAAAGTCTGGTCTGAAGGTGGTTGCTCCACTTGGTGCCTAGGTGGTCAACTTTCTCTTTTGGGTAAGTTCCTTCTAGAAAAGCTCTCAGGACAGACAGTTCTGAGCAGCTGCCATACTTCATCTTGGGCATCAGGGATGGAGGGGCTGGAAGTGATTTCCAGGTGCATAACTAGGAAGGCTTAGAGATTGAAGGTGTTTTAACTAAACACTTAAAAATATTCTTGCAGAAAAAGAAAGACACAGAGGGGACAAGGGCATCTAGTGCCCAGGCACAGAGGAAAGATAATCCGGACTAATGTAACATATTTGCATATCAAGTGAGTGATGCAGATGTGTCTTCTTCTCTTGAGATGTGAAACAGTTGAAAGTAGAACAGAAATGTTGAAGAGTTGAACAGAAAATGATCTGTTTTACCATGCATTTTGTTGGGGGAAATCACTCTGGCAGAAAAGGTTTTCAGCTACCTGAAACTTGCTGGCAGAGTTCCTTGCTGTGCTGCTTCAAGTACAGTTTAAGAGCCTCAAGACTTGCAAGACTTTGGTACAGCCATGTTTGTACTGCTGCTCATCAGCACTGCCTCAGTTTCTTCTGTTTGCTCCTGTAAGCCTTTCTGTCCCAGGATCCTTTACCCCCGATACATCAGTCTCCCTAAGCAAAACCAAACATCTTGTAATCAAAAGGTGTGTGACATAGGGTACGTACACAGACAGAGGCACCACTCCCCCATGAATAGTGTGTGTTTACTTCTTTGGGTACAACACAGCATTTACTAAGAATATCTGTGAAGTGAGAAGGTAAAGTTCAGTGTCATGGTTGGTGGGCATGCCTTGGAGGGGTCCTTCCTGGGGCTGTGTGCAGCCCCTCCCATCTGTGGGTGAGGACAGCCTTTGAAATGATTTCTCACCCATGACCTGGAGAGGTGGGAGCACTTGATATACGTGTTCAAAAGCAAGGATAGTGATGGGCAAGTGAAGAGGCAGAGATGCCTTCTATTAGCTCCCGCAGATCTGTGTTACGCCTCCCTCTCTGCTTCAGCAGTTATTGTCCTGTTGGGAAGTGGATTCACCCCTTGTGAAAAATCATGAGTGTTGACTGCTAGAAAACAATCAAAAGGTAAAGAAATACAGTCTGCCATGTTCAGGTGTGTTTTCCTGGATTGACTTACAACTCAAGTAAGTAGGAAGGCCAGTGTAAGCAGGAGCCTAGACCTGCTCCATGACAAACATCTGAGATGCCTGGTTTGTCTTCACACGTTGAATGGGAGATGGATGGACGTTGCACCTGGACCTGTCCATTGTGCACTGTTTCTAGTGGCTTTGTCTTGTTCTCTACTCATAATGTCTCATCCAGAGATTGTTTACATTGACTTCTTCTGGTTTCTGTGATTTGCAATGCTGAACAGGTGTCTCTGAGCAAAAAGCTCCTCCTCTGAGGGGTTTAATCTCTGTGCCCTGACAGGTGTCTGCTTCTACCTAGTTCTGAGAGAGCTAGACCTGATTTGGTAGTGTATTCAACATACAAATTTCCCCAAGGCCAGAAAGTCATGGAATCACATAGGTATATACTTGGCTTAATCTGTTCTGAATGAGAATTCCCTGATGGGCGGTGCCTTGGTGAAAGCTCTTTGCATAATTAGAGATGCACACCCCATTTGCTAAGGGAGTAGAAGGAGAAATTTGCTGATTTGCCAGCAAGGTTCTCAACTCTTGTTTTCACGTTTAGGTTTCTGTCTTTCCCACCCCTGAAGTTCCCAATTTGGCCTGAATACATTTTGAATTACAACAAATATCTTGATACTCACACCCCATGAATGAGGGCAGAAGGCAGGGGGCAACTCCTGGCTATGTTCCTGTACTGAATTTAATTTTTCATTGATAATTAGACTCTCAGAGCCACCTGATATTTTTGACCAGCGGGAAACAAAGGCCCCCTGATTGACTCCAGGGATAGATGCAAGCAGCCCCCACTGTGCTCATGCAGCAGCTTCACAAAGACTCAAAACAAGAGCTGTGGCAAATTGGCTCATCCGGCAAGTTTTGACTGGCCCGTGGTGTACAAGTAGTAAATTGAGAACTGATATTTCTGAGAATTATTTATTAGCAAAGCCCAGTGTCTCACTCCCCTTGTAGTTATTCTTTGCAAACAGCTTTTTACCAGTTTGGATGAGCAAACTACAGCACTTCATTATTTTTCTTTTATTCGGGTAATTATTAAAAGACAGCCAAGGTCTGTTCAGACTGGCAGCAGACTGCATCTGTACCCAGCTGCGCTGATACCTTAACAGTTAGGCATTATGTGTTTAATTGTATAAAAAGATAATGGGATGCATTTGCAGGAATTTATTGCAATGCAAACAATAAAAGATTGTTATTTTGAGATTCATTTCTGGTGCTTTTTGTGTTGTTAAAATTCTAAATAAAGGTGTCATGGTGACAGTTTCTAGTGGAGTGACCAGTTGTAAGCATTTAGTACAAAAAAGATGTGAAAATACTAGACTGAGACCAGTTAGCAGAAATCAGAGTTATACATGCTGAGACCTGCAGTGTTAAACCAAATCTGAGTAAGTCATGGATGAGGATTGATAACTCTTATTGTTTGATTTCTTTTCTTTCTTTTTTTTTTTTTAATAAAACCAACACAATGATGTACAGAAGGATATAATGATGGCTGTTTTTCATTAGTTATATTTTCCTCAGCAGCACTTCCCTTAAGTAAGTTGAAAACAGAGTGCTGCTTCCAGGGTCACACGGAACAGGAAAAAAAGCTCCTGGCTCACATCGTGCCAATGCTCTGTGTAGAGTAAAATAACTCTTAGTCTTTTGCAGTAAGATGCCTTAAACAGCAAATCACATCTGTGTTGGTGAGGCTGTGCTTTGATGTAAACTTTTGGTTCTGGGTGTGAGATGAGGACATGCTTGCCCTGGGGTATTTTCTGGACGTGTGCATAGGGACAAGGAGGTCACTGGTACTGATGAAACCTGCGGAACATGGTCACTTCCTTCCCCAAGAACCTTAGCTGTGGAGTACTGAGGTACTTGGAGGGAGGGTCTTTTCCAGCCGAGAGACGTGGGATGAGCTTTTCCTCTCGTGTTTATTTGAGATGGGTGCTGGGGACAGGGCTAGTTCAGAAAGCAGTGGATGTGCAAAGCCTTCTCTTACTAATCCCAGAAGAAGGTAGGGAGCAAGCAAATGCGCAGCCCAGACAGAATGAGGCTGTAGAAAGAAATGTCCATTCAAGGGTGATGCTACTCACCTTACTTCAACAATGCAGTTGGAAGTAAAGGAGAAATAACTCTTCAGAATCCTTAGGATGTGAAAGGCCCCTTTGGAGATAACAGAGATGTCTGTGCTGCCCATCCTTCCAGGTGCTGGCCCGTGTAGAGTCCCAGTGATGAGAGAGATACTGTTGGCATGTCCCCCAGCCTGCAACTGCACAGACACCTCTGTGCTTGCCCCAATCCTGGCACTCAATGTGCACCTCCTGCACCTGAAACATCAGAGACCTGAAGCTTGAGTGACATTCTCACTTGGCTGAAAACATGTAGCTCCTAATCAAAAGTGCCCCCCTAATTGGAGTCCAGTTTTAGGCTGTCATATTAGCAACAGTTTGGCTAGAGTTTTTTCCTGTAATTTTGCCAGGGAGATGAAGTCAACCCTTTATAAATCAGTCGGGAGCTGGTAAGAGCCACAGGCTGCCCAATACGAGCTCCTGAGACTGGGGTGGTCAAACCAAGGACTAGCTAATAGCTTGTGGCTTTCAGGGCTACGGGAGCAAATGCTCCTCGCAGGTGTGTTGAGGCTCCTCTGCAACCAGAAGTTAAATTTAGGTTATCTTTATGGGGCCACATGCAGCAATTGCTTTGGGATTGGCTGTGTGACACATGAAGTGAGACCACACAGGTACTGTGACTGCTGTCCCCCAGCAGCATTGCTTTATCCTTTCAGCCTTGGACAAAACAACACAATTATGGGAACTAAAGCTGCTGTCTGTGATGATGAGAAATTCTTTTGCAGCCTTGATTTTGAATACATTTGAACATGTTGCCTACAAGATGTAGACAGAAATGAGCTGTGCATTTAACTGGAGCAGTTGTGTATTCTGTTGGTGTCACTCAAATAAAGTGAAGCTTGGCAAACTATAAATGCATCTATTTAATACTAAAAAACAAGTACCTCACCCTGGCAGAATTTTTCTAGTCCCATGATTTGTTTGCACTGAGGTTAATCCAGACCCTGGGCAAGTTGAGGCATTCTCAGCCCCTGGAGGGGCTCACCTTTCTGCCAAGAAAAGGTTTCTGTGGTGTAAGGAGAGGCTGGTATTTCTTTCCCCTACGAATCCTTCACGGCTGGCTCTGCTGTGCAGTCCTCCCTGCAGCATCCCACTGGTGCTCATCTCCCACAGACAGCGCTTGGGAAGCCCATGTGCAGCAAATACTTCCTGCAACCATGGGCTCTGCTGAGCCCTTACACAGGTAGACAAGTACAAACCCCTAGTCTTGTACTCACAATTTGTGTTTTTAGTGCAATCAGCCACCAATTTACTACTCCCACCAAATGAATTTCCATGATATGGATTTGGCCCCACACCTGGAATGTACTTGGATTTAGCTGCACTGGGCACTGTTATAGCACTTGTCCAGCACAAGCAATTGTGGATCCTTAGTTTTCCTCCTAGACTGGCCTGTGCTTTTGGTAAAGAAAGGAATTAGGTCTATGCAGGGCTTAAGACCAGGGCAGAGTAACTATGCAGATATCAATTCTTCGAGCACAATTAATAGCAAAATACACAGGGCATATGGGCCACGACGATGTCACTTGCTGAATATATTCAACTTCCTCCAAGTAGAAAACTGCCCTGATTTGACAGAGTGAAGAAATAACATAAAAATGGAAGGACAGTTGTGGTCCAGTTGTCAGAGAGACTTGAAATTAATTCTGAACATTTGAATCAGAGTGAAGTGAAATATCTCAGGCACGTAATCTGCTTATTAAAAATGCCGCTTCCTGATGGCTGAGACTGAAATCTTCAAATGTTTTCAGACAGACAAAAATAGACAAAATGACATAATAAAACAGCTTTGGGATTCTTTTTAAAGTTAAAAGTCCTGATTTTTTAGATCTAAGGATCATGTTTTGACACCAGATTTGGCTAAATACAACTAAACTAGTCATAAGCACAAAATACTACTTATTTTTTCTTCTTATGAAACCCAAATACCTTTTTTTCTTGTCAGCTTAAAATGAAAGGTTATTTTTTTTCAGTTTAGCCACTGAACTGAGGATTCAATTATTTGCATACCTCTGGTTGTGAGACATTCTAATATTTATCTTGCTGTCTCTGCTGCTGGAGACACAAGAATTATCTGCTGCTCTGGTAGGGAAACAGAATTAGAACCCCCTTGAATATGTAGGTCCATTATTTCCGTTTCACAATAATTATGCAGCGTGTTAAACAACGTACACTTCCATCTGATGCAAAGCCCGCTACCTGGAAATACACAATTACAATTATACCTTGCTGGTTAGACATACGGTGAGACTATGATTATGCAGAGTGTTGGAAGAACTTTATGTATAAAATTATTCTTGAGGAAAAGAAGGGGGAGAAAAACTCACGAAGTAAAAAGCTAAGCCAGCACATTATCTAATTCTCAATGTAAAATAATGCAGAAGTGCGGAAGATGAACATCTGATTTGTCACATCTGATACGCTAATGTTTTATCCAAAAGGAAGAACACATTGTAACATGCTCATTCATCTGCATAAACACCACCTGGCCCTTTACAGGCACCTACTCAAGTAACAAAAGTTAATGGCAGCCCATTTGTAGCCATTTCACTGGTAGAGATGGAAAGGACAGGGTTTTTTTTCTTTTTAAAGTAACATATTTACATGAGTGTCTGTTGAGGAACAGCTTCCCACTCAATGCTTGCTTTGAAACCTCATTCTCAGTGACTGTAAATTAAGGAAATTTTAAAGAAATGTTAGAAAATATTATTTAAAGCCTGTAGTGAGCATGGTCACACACAGACACACACATACACACACACAGAGTGCACACGCAGGCACATGGTTTTTAACCCCTAGCCATCCACTGCTGTGGAGACACATCAGAGGACTGTAATGTAAATCTATATTTACCCAAAAGTGCTGTGCTGGTCATGATCTAAACAGCAGCTAGATACAGTTTCTAATGTATGGCTGGGGATAAAACAGATTTGTTGCTTGTTATTTTTTTAACTGGAGCATCATGGTGGCATGCTTCAGTAAACATGCCTTTGTGCTACATTACACATATGTGTATATCATCACTTTGCTTTCAGACTAAAATAAAACCTGGGCAACCAATCCGCTAAAATGCTGTGCACCAGCTCTGCTGCCTTCACAGCAAATGTATGCAGGAAGGTGTGAAAGCCAAAATAAATAGGTGAATTACACAGCTACGAAAAGGGGTTTTTGCCTCATGAAGGGCCTAGGTGTGGCTGAATTTCATGGCAGCAGATAGGAGCAATCTTGTAGAAGGTGCAGCAGGACCTGGGCTGGCGCTGTTCTAGCGGGGTGGGATTGGGTGAGGTAATCACTTTCCAGCCCAAATTGTCTTCCAGCTGTGTGTGCAGCCTCCTCATGGGCCCCTTGGCTAAAGAAGCTTCTTCCCAAGATCCAGGATGTTGCTGGAGCTCTTGGATAATGGTAGCTGTTTCCAGGTATGTGGTGGGGTGACTCAGCAGGAGGCTGGCTGGCCGGCCTTACATAGCAGCTCTGGGAGGAAGAAGGCTGGAGGTCTTTGCAATCACTAACCCATTCTTGACCAGGGACTTCAAGTGTCTGGAGAAAGACTATGGCTGCTATATCTGAGTGAGATCCTGTGTACACGGGATTTGCCCAAGGTGCATAGTTGGAGGCTTTGAAGAAGACTGGGAACAAGACTCGGAGAGCTGGACCTCCACATCCCTCACCAGGAGGGCCAATATGCTGTCCAGAGTAGGACCCTTAAGCTGAGGCAGGCTCCCATCAAGGCCTCAGGACACCACCTTAATGTCCTTAATGTCCCTGGCCAGCCCCCAGGGCTCCTATTCGCAACCTGCCCCTGGTCTGGGAGCTCCTTTCAGCTCTCCTTATGGGAATGGCTGTAACACAGAGCTTTCTGTGTACAGCTGGGCAATCCACTGACTCACAGCCCAGCTGCTGGAGCAGAAGATCAGTGTGAAGCTGCAGGAGCTAAACAGCGAGGTTGTCCCAGGGTGCCTTGGGTGAGCCAGGTGGGAGCTGTTAGCAGTTATTAAAGAAGATAAATGGGCTTGATCAGCAGTCAGTTTAAATGCTCCTGAATGTCTGTCTCTGTGCTTTGCCACTTCAGGGATTGTTACCTTGTAATAGGTATGGGACAGGAATGCACCACTGGGCAGTTTGCCTTTTGAATATGCTCAATAAGCCTGTCTCTGTGCACAAGCCCAGAAAGCTGAAGAGAGCTGGTAGCTATGGATGATCCTTCTCCGTATGGGATTTCTGAGGTAATGGCTCTCTGGCACCTCTCTGGTGCTTGTGGGAGAAGCCATCTATTGCTCCACTGGCTCAGCCCAGCATTAATCTTTTTTATCTGCTGATGGTATTGCCCCAAACAATGCTTTTAGTTTAGAGTCCCTTTTTTTAGCACATGTGCATCTAAAAAGACTCCATGAGAATCAGTATAGGTCTGCTGTATTGCTATGGCATCTACATATACTGAAAGAGAGACGTACAAGGAAAGGAGGGAAAACAAGCAGGTTCAAGTCTGACACCAGGGACCTCAATCCCACTTTCCACAATACTGCCAGGTATAATTGTCTTCTCTTTGCTCGTATGAGTAAATACTTCTGTTGTACTCTCTTTCTCTCATGCTCTTAGACTTGCTTTCTCTTTTCCTGATGTTCTCAGAGATGTCTATCTTTAGTCTGTCACCAGTGTTGTAAGCTTCTTTAAGTTGTAAGTGGATAATAATCCCAATAATGTGCTCAGAACTCCTGGGGATATAGTCCCTGTTTGCTGAAATTGGGAGTTGTTGAATTACCAAAAGACTAACTAAAGATAGGACTTTTGGTTGTGGTAGAAATCCTGTTTTACTAGCAGTGGTTTTTAAAGAATCCTATAACTAAATACGGAAATTTGTACATTCTTGTTCCTGTTGTGATTTTGATTTTTGTTGGGTTATTTTTGGTATCCGTGTTTTCTGTTGTGTTGTTGTTGTTTTTATTTTTTGTCAAGTAAGGTTATGTACTTATCAATATTGTGATCTGTGCAAGTGTTTCATTTGCAATTTGGACCTTAGCCGGCACCCTTGCTACCCTCAACCTCAGAGATTCCAAAAGAGTTGGTGCCACTTGAACCGATTTCCTGAAATCAGTTTCACTTTTTTTCTCTCTCTGAGGATATGTGGGCTCTCAGTCACACACAGAAGTCCTGTGAGTAGCAAAGGGAATGCTGTTGTCATCATTCTCTCTGCATACCTTGATAGAAAGACAGGCTGTTTCTCAAAGTACCATTGTACAAGTGCAGAGCGGCATAAACTGAGTCCAGAGTACATCATAGCGACATGCATATTTGAAATAAAAGTATCCCAGTCTACTGAAGAAAGGAGAACGTCAAGAGAATACTTATCTTTTTTTGCCTGCGAGGGAAGACAGATTGGAGATCAGTGGGAGTCCTCAAAGGTAAGTTGAGAGGGTCCCTTTAAGAGTAATCAATGTTCTGGGTTTTTTTCCCTGAGGGGAAAATAGTTTTCTGTTTGCCTTTTTCTTTTTTTTTTTTCTTTTTCAGAGAAGTGCCATTAGCTGTCTCATTGCTTTATTTATAACATTATAGTCTAACAGTAATAATTATTCCTATTGTAGCAAAGGTTTGCAGCACTTTACGGAGGAGCTACATAGCTCCTGCCCCAGAAAGTCACCTTCCCTGTTTCCGGAGGGAGGGAGAGAGGAAGGCTGCTGTGCCAGCTAAACAGAGGGCAGAGGTGCCAAGGGACTTTTCAGTTGGGGCAGGGCAGGAGGAGTGACTGTAACGAGGATTATTCCGTCCTCTTGATGGAGGGGGACTCTGGAATTACGGTAGCATCTTTGGTTGCTGGCAGAAGTGGTCTGCCAAGCAGAGAGCCAACTGAGCCAGTGAGAATGAAGATGACCTCATACCACAGAGGTAAGAGAGGGGCCTTATCCAGCATTCTCTCTGCTGGCTCTGCCTCCATCACGATTTTAAAACAAACGCATCTTTAAGTGTCAGGTACTTGGGCTCTTCAAAGTACATTAGGATTTCTGTGTCCTAATGCATCCACACACCTTTTGAAATCTCCCTATTGGTGTTGTTACAAAAACCATGTGAGAATTGAACCCACATCTCCTGAGATCCTCAGCTGAAGACCAGCGAGATGCAGCACCTTCCTGCAGAGCATGGCACTGATGATATGCTTTCCCTCTCTGCAGATCCCAGGCTGTGCACCACCCAACCCCCCTTCTTTCTCTCCTGTCCAAATTGTCCACATACATCTTTAATACACTAGGCTGGGACTTAAAACTGTTTCTCAGCTTTGTAGCAGTAGTCTCAGGCTCATGACTGTTTCCGGCATCCACAGTAAGAGCAAAGCACCCTCAAAGCCCAGCTTGTAACTGGAGTTGTGCAGAGAGCACTGTGTGTGGCCTGAGCAGGAGCACCACTGTGGTGGCGGCTGAATGAACTTTGAGCCTCACCTAGAAATAAGAAGCTTCATTTGGACACATGCATGAATGCAGATACAGGTGCACACTTGCACACCGTGTTTACAGAAAATCTTAAATTACTACTCTTCGCTAGTTAGTGGACCCTGTCTGAAAAGTATATAACTCCATTCTGCAGAAGCGTTGTCCAATTTAGCAGTTAAGCTTGAAAAGTGATTTTTTTTTTCCCCAAAGCCAGTGATGTTTTTAGCAGTTATCTGCTGCAAATGTAACCCTGGTTGGTTTTTTTTGTTCAGGTCCCTTGTGCATCTGTAACATTGAAATAATCCATGGCATTAGATCAGAATCTAGACCACTGATACATCACTAAAATTTATTTGTTAAGGAATATAAAATGTTATACATGGGGGCAAAACCCATGGCAGAGCACTTTCCCTATTCTGCTCCTTAGAGCTGAAGTGGAGGAAATGCACAAGCAGCTCTATGGTCCACTAGTGAAAATAGACTATTATGCTCAGCCAGTCATATGTACTTATGTTCTGGGTTTAAGTGGATTAAATAAGGTGTTATTTACAAGGAAATAATGTTCTTGAAATTACTGGAATTTAGAGGAAGCTCTTTCTTTGCGGGCCTATGTACAAGCTTTCCATCAAGAAATGCTGATGGATTGTTATGTTTCAGCTGGTATAACTGCTGTCTTTTTTGGAACAAAGGAGCAATTAGAAATCATTTGTTATAAAAGCTTCTTTCCTTCTGTTATAAGAGCATTTGTCTTTTTCTGACCCTTTTGAAAGTTGCAGTTTTGAAAAAAACCTTGAGAGGAGGCCTCCTTGTCTTTAATCTAAGAGCAAAGTAAGAGCCTAAGTAACTGTCTATGGTCCTACTTTAATCAAGTTAATGTAGCCTGCTAGACTACAGGCTTTGCTTAGTACAAAGAGACACTCAGATGTAAGCTCATGAGTGGATACTTTCAGAGGGCATTCGACTAAAAACCAGCTCTATGAGATAAGAGATCTGTCCAAGAGGAGTCAATGAGATGGCATACAGGAGATTGATAGGGGCTGGGAAGGATGCTGGGGTGTTGTGGACGAGAGGTGTAGTGGCAAAAGCCAGCTGGGCCCTCTCTCTGGCATAATTTTCTTTATAAGGTGCTTGTGAAAAAGAAGTGCACTGTGATGGACCTTTGTTCAGTTCAAAGGTTTTTACCTCTTTATTCTAAAGCCCCATTGTGAATTCATGGGGCTTAAAATATGTATCACTGTCCCTTTCATTTTATCCTTCTGAAAGAAATCAAAGGCGAATAAAAAAAAAGTTTTTTTCCAATGAGCCTAGTCTGTTTGAAATTGTGTGCTGTTTGTACATATGGTGTCTCCATATTGTGTGTTCAGGAGAATCTTTTTGAATTTTGTATACAGGTTGGTTAGACATTATACTTGAAAAAGAGGGGTGTGGAAGAAAAAAAAAGAATTCCAGGTAGCTCCTAGATGAGTAAAATGCTCTTGCTACTCTGTACTCCAAAGAGAAACTCTACAATGTATTTTAAAAGAAATATCACTAAAACTTCATATTTTGCCGCTACAGCCTAGTTCTTTGTTTTCTTTTTTCCTGCACTATACAATTTGTGGACATTCATTTGGCATTTCTTTAAATACTGCAATCCTTCACCTCCATTTTTATCAGCTCTTAATGTATAAAAAAACCACTATTTTAAACACAAATGCATCTTTCTGCTTTCCAGAATTTTAGCCTAGGCAGAAGAAACAACAAATAAGACTGTATAATAAAATCCACAGGGTTTAGTTCTGCTTCTTTCTACAAATAATAAATACAGTAGTGCAGCTGCATTATTCCACATCATATGCAAAATAATTTTGTCATGATAGTTACTAATTGTTTGAGGATACCTCATTTGCAGCTGTGGGTGTATTTTTCATTTAGAAGGAGAGAATAGTGTGCTTTCCCTATTTGCGGGGCACTCAGTGTTCTCTGCTGACATATGATATATAGTTTAAATTCTGTCTTTTATCCGCTCAATACATTTAAAGCATAATCTCAGTGATTGACAGTTTTCATGAAAAAAAAGAAATGATCTGGTTTTACTGTGAAGACAGAATAATCTGTTAACAGAGCAAAAATATTGGTGACACTACAGTGTTTCCAAAGGAAATATTTTGTGCGTCATTCTGGGATGTGAATCAAAACAATCATGACAGGTGAATGAAAAGAAGAAAATTAAGATATAGCTACAAACAAAAGCAGCATTAATAATTCAGGTAAATAAACTTCAGTATACAGAAAGGAAGCATGCTGTCAAGGTGATGGAGAATGTTTCCTCAAGTACAGCACATCTAGGCAGCAGAAAAATATATAGTGGTTTAATATTTTACATTTCCACAAGAGCTTTTTGTATCCCTAATTTCACTCCCCTTGATAAGTTTTCCCAGTTAATATTATTTACTATTAAACCCAGTTAAATGAGTTTGACTTTTATGGTGAACTTCATTACAAATTTAAGGTACAGAGGATGGCTGCACTGGCATGTGGAATGGGTGTCTGTCTTCCTCTTTAATATACTGCAATTTATTGATATTCAGCTTTAATTGACATGTAACTCTGCCTTCTCTGCCTAGCTAGGTCTACTCTTCTGGCTCTGACTTGGGTACTTTACTGGGATTGATCAGCAACATTTAAATGTTCATGGAAATTTATTTTTACTTAGCCATGCAGTTGGGCCCAAACTCCACCCAGATGCAGGCAGGCTTGCCAGCGATTCTGGTGTGCTGTGGAGCACACCTGGGTTGTTCCTGCTGCTGTCCTGTACCACCCGGCCTTCAGAGATGCTTCTCCACCTGCAGTGGAGAACCTCACCCCGTGTAGGGTTTCCAGTCCTGCTGATCTAACAGGAAAGAACAGGGCAGGAAGGCCACACTGCAAGAACAGGCATTTGGATGCCCTGGCAGGCAGCCACAGATTCCCTTGCCCTGAGGAGGATGATGCCTTAGGCATCAAGGAGAGTGATGACCACCTGCCCCCATCCTCCTCCTGGGAAGTGGGCTTTAGCTGGTGGGAGTTACTTCTGGTGGGGTTCAGCATCTGGGGGTTTTGCTTGTTGAAGCGAAAGTTGCTCCCATGAGCAACTTCTGGGCACGGGAGAGAGAGAGAACAGGGAGTGGGAAGCATTGCTGTAGCTTTTTTTTTTGGCTCCTGTGCACCTTTCAGTCACAACTAGTGTCAAGTTTTCCTCTGGTAGCTCCACTGCTGTTCCCTCCTAAAACTCATGCTTTTGGAAATCAAACCTGGTGTAACTGAATACTTTAATAACAGCTATGCCTTTAAGTTGTAGTGTTTTCTCTTTATATTCTCATTTAGGGCAGCAAGCAGTGAAGGTCCAGGTTTCACCAGTATTTTAAATGATTTCATGTAGTCTTAGAAAAGGCATTAAATGTCACTGGTGTAAGAAAAAAACCCAAACCCAACCCACGAACTGCAGGAGAAAAAACAATTTGTACATATGACTCCAGTGCAAACTCAACTGTTTCAGTGTTTATAAATATTCCTCTGTGGAGAGAAGCGTGTGTATTATAATAATTACACATTAGTGCCTCATTAGTAGGGGGTAACATCCACGCTGTTTCTTTTTCCTCTAGTGTATTTTTGATAAGTTAACATCTTAAAAATCCTTATTTAGCGTAACGAGGAGACTGTGTGTCCTTGTGCCTGTGTGTGTGAGCATTGCCCGTGGCAGGGAATGCCACTGCGGCCTGCTCGGGATCCGTCATGGAGTGAGCTGCCACAGCTGGGTGAGGAGGCGTCCGCGGGGCTGTAACGTGTGTGAAATAGTGCTGCTGCGAGTCACTCCGGTTCTCTGCGGAGGGCCTTGGAGCCCCCAGCACTGGCATCCTTGGCCCTGCGTGTGGCAGGTCCCTGGCTGCGCCGTGGCTCGCAGCCCTGCGTGTTGGCTGTCGGGAGCCGGGCCACGGCCGGTGCCTGGCGGAGCACGGCCGTGGCCTCGGCAGCCTTTGTGCGCACCCAGGCCTGTGACAGACTCGGTGTCTGGCGTGACTAATCAACTCACTGCACTATCCCAACACTGCCGAATGATTTGATGATGAAATGATCGTATTTTTCCAGATGCTGATTATTAATAGTGCTTGAGATACCAAGTGTTTGTGAAGGGAAGGCAGTGGTGCTGTATATACCTTTAATCCATCAGAGCCCTGCGATTTTTACTAAGGGCCAGGAAAGGCTACCTTAACACACCATTTCATCTTTTTTCACTTTCTTAAATAATAAAAGCTAAGTGTCTTTGCAACTTTTTTTGGGGCAGAGACTTGTGTCTGCATATAGACTGTATTAATCCTGGACAGAGATCCAAAACGATGAAGGAATGAAACACTTTTGAGACTTTCCTTACTGTCACTCCTGCTACCAGACTTATAATTACATTATCGAAAGGAAATTAGTGCTAACCTGAGAGGAGTAACTCCACTGTGCGTTTTACGCCATGATTAATTTTCTTTGTGCCCTTCATGTTAAGATTGAAGTTTGTAGAATCACAGAGCATGAAGATGCTTAACTAACCCTTTCTGTTTACAGAAAGCAAATTGACTTTGGAGCAAATCGCCTTCACACTGTTTAGAATGACAAAATAGTACATCAAGGAAAAATATACTAATTGATGGCTTTCTAAATAAAGCATGAGCATAGAGTTATACTAAATTGGTTGTCTTGTGCCTCAAATTAATCTCTTCATTATATGGCACTAGGCTGAGTGTTTTGTGTTTCAATCCATCTTTTAGAACAGAATTTGATTAATCAACTTAATGATGACAGTTTTTAGCTTGTGACAAATGATACATTTACGCAGGCAATGTTTCAGATGATCCATGCTATTGTAAGCTTAAAGAAAAGAAACATCAATTTAGAAGATTAGATTATTATGCCGTGTTTTATACTCTCTATAGTTTCTCTAACGAAAAAAGTGAGGTTTAGATTATAAGCAGACTGTCACCTGAAACCAATAATATTAAATAAAACTTATATATATAGTATCTGCAAAACTTATATATATAGTATCTGCATTCCCTCAGTAAATATTTTGCTTAAGAAATAATGTTAACTGTATAGTCAGTCATATGGTAATGTGGCCTTAATAAAAAAAGAAATCATTGCAGTTCACAATGTGATCACAAGTGACTTTGTTTTAAAAAGTTGAAACATTTTTAACAATATATTCACGTGTTGCACTAGACATAAATTAGATCTTCACATGTAAGCAGAAGCCAAATCTATTTTATAAGGCAAGAAATCAGGCAATGAAACCTCAGCAGTAACAAATGAGGGGCACCAGCCTCCACCCCAGAGCCCCTGCAGAAAATGTGAATTGCCTCCTCAGAGGTGGGTGACAGGGCATTTTGTCACCAGCACAGAGAGACTCTTAAACCATATCTGGCTCCTTTCACTTAAGTGTAATGTGGAGGAACACAGCTGCTCCAGGGGAGGAGTTTTTGTAGGACTGAACTTTCTTTTGTGCTTGGTGGTGCAAAATGATATTGTGCATAACACTCCCATCACCAGGAGGGGCAGAAGCAAGTATTTGATTACACGCATCTCCTCAGTGTTTCAGAAAGGTTTTTATTTCTATGCAGTTTGTGTAGTCTTCCATGCTGAACATACTTGCTAAATCATATTTAATATTTCACTGATTTCTTCCCCCCCTGATTTAACTAGCTATTTGTGAAATGGTAATCTTGGAAACTTTTAAGTGAGATACATTCATAACCTACAAATTCAGTCCATTAGTCTTTAGCTAAATAAATTTTTTCTAATGGAAAAATTCTACACATTTATGACACCAAAAACATTGGTTTAAAAGTCATTAAAGCTCAGGGAGCTTATGAATAATCTTTTCAGTGAACAGGCCACTGCTGTTTGAACTCTGCCAGTTTCATCACTGGCAAAAGGGCTTATCTTAAAAGTGTCTAAATATTTAATAGAGATCAGCAGATCAGTGAAGAGTGGGATATCCACAGGTGGGTCAGAAATAAATTAATTAAAACTCCCCCAAAATCCTAGATTAAAAGATTTGAAATCATTCTGGTGCCAGAGTCCTGACAAGCTTTAAAACAGGCTGTTTAAATATATATATAAATTGAGAAAAATGAAGAGAAGATAGAGTTTGGTGGTGGGAGCACAGGCCAAGTGCATCTGGCTGATGCACAGTGCTGAGAGCACTGCCACATTCAGAGAGACCTTGGAAGCTGTGGGAAATATGTTCCCCACCACGGGGAGAATGTCCTGGCTTTGAGGGGCACCAAGGAGGTGCTCCCGCAGTGTAGAGGGGTTGCTG
>VZTD01004441.1:37401-87503 GCA_013397725.1 Rhagologus leucostigma
ATGTATGTAACTGAACACCTGCAACCACAGAGCTTTTATTGTGGAAATTCTGCTTGCTGACCTTCTTCCACTTAGGAGTTGAATTTAACGTGTGTTGTATTTCTGAAACCAGTAGATCAAAGCAGCACACACTTACTCTGTGGACCTCTTTCCTATATTCCAATCCTATTTGCTTACTTTAATGGCAGAGTTAAGGTTTTACTATTATTTATTCCTACTACAGGACCAATACAACTATATGAGAGTAATCAGGGTTTTATTCTGGTAATCGGGGTATTGTTTGTATGAATAGGAAATTAGTTTAAATCGCAAACCTAGTGATGGTCCTTGCTTATACCTCCTGTATTTCTGTGCTAGTTTAAATGGTGTGCAGGTAGAGGGGAGGTCAACAACTGGGCTTTAACTTTTACTATGTGTGCTGAAGCACAAGGTAGAGGGAGCTCAGCCTGATTTGTAGGTTCTAAGCTGGACTTGCAGTGGCTACAAGAGGATGTTTTTTAAAAGCTTATAAACAGGTTTTGTTTTATTTGTAAACCACTGAGACTCAATAAACATGGGGCTGCACTATACTGGTTTATGATGCCACTCTTTAAAGCTGATCCACTTCGTGAAGTTGAATGCTATCTGCAGTCTCCAATTTACGTTTTAAAATGACACAATATTGCTGCTTTGAAGCCCTGGACCCCAGTGTCTGTCTGCTGCCAAAATATGGAGCTATGCAGGGCTGATGCAGTGCTGGGGAGCTCTGCGAGTCCCACAGCTGCCTGTCCTGTGCTGAGCTTGCAAGCTGTTCTCCCCACTGGTGCCTCCCAGAGCACATTCCCTAGCAACAAATACCTACAAATTCAGAGGTATTTAAAGTACTTCGATTTCCTTGTGCATAATAGTACCCACTGCAGAACTTCATCTTTGGCATAGCTGTGATATTTATCGCCACAAAGATTACCTCCCTCTTGAACTGAAGCTTCAGGAAGTACAGCTGAGTTAACCTGATCATTAATGTGATGAAGTGTTCTCACCTGGAGGATAGTTGGATGTCTTCTTTTTCCTTCTGTTCATTGAAGAGGAATTTGATGTACTACAAAAAGTGAAGAAGGTAGAACCAAAGAGAAATACCCTTGGGAGACCATTTTAACACAAATCTCAACTAGAGCTGAAATGCATGTGCCCTTTGCAACCATACCTAAACTGTGTTATGGAAGGAGACATTGCTTTGTATCTTTCCTTGACTTTCAGCCTCTCTGCGGAATAAAATGCACTCAGGTGCTTAGCAGCCATTTATCTCCAATGTATTGTCAAAATTCTAGTCTTTCTTGACGGTCTGCAAAGCTTAAGCATACCTATAACAGACTGTTATTTTACAGTCATTAAATAATGATGATGCTCTCTGCCAGCTTTCTGCTGGCTATTCTTAGCAAAAGTCAGAGGAATTTTCTGGTAGAGAAACATTTAAGATGCAGTGTGGTATCAATAGCAGCTCCAGAGGTAGGTTATTTTCTTTGTGATGGCTCAGCTGGTTTCCTTTCCAGAAAAAATAAAGGCAGGAGGGGACCACAAAGCTCAACAGATCTTCTGATACTGCAGTTCCTCCCTGTACATGGACAAGAGACGATTATATTATTTTGTTATACTAATACAAAAGGCATTTGATGTCTTATAATAATGGTTTTAATTCTGAAATTCCAGTGAGCAACATAATGCTGTGAGTGCAATAGGAGAAAAACCTTCTGTTGTCAGGAGGAAATTTGTCTCGTTGGTCGCTGTTTCTCAGCGATGCTTGCAGACCAGGATGCAGCACACGGGAATGCACGCACGCTCTGCAGGGATGGGAGCATGAGGGGCTGGGCACAAAGGGCTGCGTTCAGGGTCTGCCCAGGAAGGAAGGAGCGGCGTGCCACGTGCAACTTTCAACAAAACAAGAATCAAGAAGCTGGAAAGAAGAATTCGGTAAAGATTACTTCAGAAAATAGCGGCATGTGATCTAAGGTCACAACACATTTACCTTTTTCACTTCAGTTTTCTTCTAAAACTGTCTTGTATTTGTCTTTTCTTCAGATCTGTGTAATGATGTACAGCTACAGGGCTAACATTCACAATTTGCTATGATTGTCTTCAGCAAATATATCTGAAG
Source organism: Rhagologus leucostigma (assembly GCA_013397725.1). Taxonomy (NCBI): domain Eukaryota; kingdom Metazoa; phylum Chordata; class Aves; order Passeriformes; genus Rhagologus; species Rhagologus leucostigma. The sequence continues at coordinate 39,533 of VZTD01004441.1, forward strand.
GGGCTGCAGGGCTGAAAAGGACTCCTCAGCCAAAGTTGTTGTGACAAAGTAACATAAATGAGAAGAATCTTGCACACGTGACTGTACTTGGAAGATGCGTTACTTTGTCAAGCTGTAATGTGGCTTTGGCTATCTGAGCTGACTCGGGAAGTTTTCGATTTCCTTTTGCTTCCTGTATTTTCCATTTTCCTGGAGTTGCCCAAGTTTATTCTCACTTTTGATTTCAGAATGATTCAGAAGCACTCTGGAGGTGGTCTAGCTACTTAAGCTTCCAGCCAGTGAGAGAGAAATTGTGCTTGCAGTGTGATGGAGATCACTCTCTGCAAACTGCTCTCCCACTTGCACTGCTGTGTTCAGATCTAAGGCACAGCAGTGGGTGCTCTATTGTAGTCTTCTAAACTTCCTGTCATAGTCTATATTTTGCTTAATAGGCTTCTGAAGGAGCGTATTGATTTCAGTACAGAATGACAGTGACCTTTACATGCTGCTGGACTTCACCTCACATTGTGATAGCCCAATTGAGTCCCCCTAGCTCTGCCCCCACATCCAACCTGTGAATCAAGAGTTGCACACTTCGAAAACCTGCATGTTTACTCCAAGTGGGTTGGAGGGCTGAAGGAGAGGACTCAGATATCTAAATATTCAGCAACCTTCTACTATTTGCACTGCTCAAAGGTTCAGTATTGCAGAGACCCACCTGTGATTCTTCCTTGGGATGTGTGCAAGTAGAATGCAGCTTGTGAAGTGAAGTCACAAGCTGCATTCTTCTCCTTGCAGTGAAGTCCTGCAAGGAGGTGTGAACAGGTTCTGGAGGTTAAAAAAGCGCAGTGTTGAGTCTCAGGAGCAAGCTGTCTGTCAAAGATGGGTCGCATGGTGTTCTTGTCTTGTCCTTGTGTGATTTTAGCACTGCTCAGGGTGAGTTGAAGTTAGTGCCTGAACACTGGTGCCAGTTTGGGGGTTTTCTTATCCTTGCTTCTGCCTGCTCCATTTCCAGGGCAAAGAGGATGTCACTAAAGATGGAGAAACCTTCATTCATGTACAGTTACAGCTCAAGAGCAAGGTATCACCCCTGTGGATGTTGAAGGAAGGGAGGAACCAGCAGGCACCCTTGTGACAAACCTTCATCAAGCACAGACGCTCTTTCAGTTTGCTCATTGAGAAGTGCTGAGGGTCAGGCTTTTCACCTGACCACATAGTGTTCGGTGATTTGTAGCACTGGGAGCAGAGGGCCCCAGACAGGAGATAAATCCATCAGAACCATCTTGGTTTGCAGATTCTGCTGGACACCAATGTGTTCCTGTCTGAAACCATCATCCTCTTCTTTTTGTGTTCGCCTCAGAGACAGGTTGGTAAAACTCCCCAAATGGTGACTTTCATATGCAGTTCTTGTTAAGTGTTACTAAATAACACAATAAACACCCTGAAGGCTACTGTGCATGGATTTACTTGTCTTAGTGTAACTATAGATGTGAAGATGGATAGCCAACATAATACATCTATGAAGGAAGTTTAGTAATAAATAAGGACTTTCGATTTGAAACAGCAGACTGCAGAGTTTCAAGAGAAACTAGAGGGAGTTTCCTTTCCTCCTGCTCTACCAGCTAAGAAATATGTATCTAAATACATATATAGATACGTATACTATGTGGGGAAAAAAATGGAGATTGTATTGAACAAACACATGACCAGTGAGAGAAAATCTATAATCGTGGCATTAGCTCTGCAATATCAGCTCATCAACAGGTACTTCTAAAATATTGCTTTGTCCCAGAAATTAAACAAGAAGAGAAAATCCATCCCCTTTTACTGTGAGTTACTGAGGGTTAAAATTAGGAGCTATCTCAAAGCCTACTAGATCAGAAATACTGACCTGTGTCTGATAGGTACTAAGTACCTTAAAGGTTTGGTATGGAGATGAGTTGGGCCTTTAGTCAGACAGTTAACAGATATATTAACTAATCTGAACATTGAAAAAAAACCCCAGCATTAATACAAAAACACTGTGTCAGTGCTTTTCATGTAACAAATTTCACCATTTTTCTCTCTACTGTGGATCTGCCTAGAAATATATTTTTCCCAATTTTTGTGGCTTAGAACTAGTCACTGTTCCTTTCCTTGTTTAAATGTAACTAGTTCCACCTATTGGTATCATCGTAGTGTAAGATAGCAAGGAAATTGCTTATTTATTGATTTTTCTACAGTACAAAATACATGTTTTGAGAATTAGTGGGATTATAGTTAAAATCCTACAACCAGTGTCGGCTCTTACCCTAGAAATTTTGAGTAGTTTAGCACTAGTGAAATGGAGTGTGGGACAGTGCATTATGTTTCTGAGCTTAGTGAAAATGACCTCGGAATATCAAGGGCTGAGTAACTGCTGACAAAACAACTGGATCTTCTGTTGAAGAGGAACTGGCAAAGTCTGGCATTTCTCAAGGCCAATTTTGTTACCTGACATTCTGCCAAAAAAGGGCTACTCGTGACAAGGTTAAGGGCTCATTCGATGGCTGTGAAATCAGCATCAAACAAACAGCCACAGGGAGTGCCAGACCATGTTCAGTCCTTTGCCTGGAATCTCCTAATATTAGGATTACTCTTGACAGACAAAGCAAAGCCTTCCACTGGCCTAGGCAGGCAGAATGAGCAACACAAAACAACTTACTACAAAGCACGCAGATACTGCCACAGTGGCAGAAGCTGCCGGTGAGCCTTTGCTACTTTTAAAGCCTCTATGTCTTAATTTACATTTGTCTGAACCCTTCTTCCTCTCATGAAGAAAAAAGAGTTAATACATAGTCAAAAGTCTTTTCTGAATCCTCGGCAAAATGGCAGTTGCCCATTTTAAACTGGCATATAATAAGAAGCTGACAACCACATAAACAGAACAAAATTTTCCAGTTGCATATTGAGTTTGTGACTCATAGGCTACAATAAAGAAATTTTCTACATAATAGGAATGACTTTAGCCAAACAGTGATTTTAGCCATTTAATAAGGTTTCTTTTGCAGGTGGCCACTTTGCTGATGGCCAGGTTAATTTGATCACACTTGTTAACTTGAATCACGTTTCTTTAGAGGATGATGATAAGGCCTCCGTAACTGTAGGGATTTTAAGTATGCAACTAATACTCCATTCACCATTTATTCAACTTCAGGTAGTGAGCTGTGTCTTCAACTGCATCTTCATGGTTGCTCTAAGAGTGTTCATACTCTTCTCAAAAAGGTGAGTCTTCTCACACCTTCAGCTGTCCATATCCCCCAGGTGGACCAGCTGACATTGGCAAGGATGATGAGTTAGAGGAAGACTGGATCCCAAGGCAAGTAACAGCCCATGGAGCAGCAGAATATGTTAGTTATCCAAACAGAGAAGCCATTATTTATAGGAAGGCAAAAGTTGGATTGTCATTTGACTGTGCAAACATAAGCATTCCTAACTCAGCAATGTAGAAAAAGTTGGACTTTATTTCTTACTTGCACTGCGCAGGTGAGATACAATTGACACATAGATGTGCCTGGACTAGTTTTCATCTGTGAAGGAGCTGCAAGGAGAAACTCTGGGCCTGATGTTTGCTCTGTAGTGGGGACTTACGTGGTCATGACTTGTTCAGTATGGGTCACTGGACAGAAGCTGTGTCAAGAGAACCTGCAGACTGATGCTGCAACATAAACACTGCACAGTTAGAGTGTGGGTTTTATCTACTCAGTGTAGTGCAGTTCTCTCCGTAAGGTCTGACATGTAGCGAGGGTGGGCTGCAGCAGTTACCGGTTGTGGTTTCATGGTGGTTGCTGACGATGCTCGTTTTTCTGCATATGTGCGTAACTGTTCAAACTGTGCTGATGATTGTTTGACAGACACAGAGTATGTTGTTTTCTCACCTGTCCAGTTCCCTTCATGGTGATCACTTTATTGGAGTGAGGAAGCAAAGCATGTGCTTATACATGTACCGGCTGTCACAAAATTGACACGTAAAAATTCGGGTACAAACAACTACACAGAACAATTCCCTATAGGCTATAGCAAGCAGGACAATAATAGCCCCACTCTAGTCCATATGTCCTCCAGAAGACAAAATTAAATGGGCTTGAAAATTGAGTAAAGAGTCACGGGATGATGTAGTTTCCTTGGTCCACTAAAACAAAATGCAACTTGTGTTTTTGAGGAAAAAAGAGCAAGCAAAGAGTGAGGCAACTTTGGGGTGATAGCTGGGTCTTTTTCAGTTTGCTGGATCTCACACTGGCTGGTGCATTCATAACATTCAGCATTTTACTTGAACTCTGTACACACAAAAGAATCTGCTGAGGACAGAGGGAAATAACATATGGATAGAGACAGGTAATAAATAAGGTATATATGTGTTTATGCTGGATCCATGCATTCCACCTACCCACATACCTAAAGGACATATTACTGCAGTAGCTTAGCATCATGTCTTATCTTTGGCATGTTCATGTTTATGTATTTCTTTTCTGTGAAAAAATTAGGCAAATTGCAGTGTTTGTTTATATTCCACATATGTTGTAGGTTATTTATTCATGCTTTTTTGCTCTTACATCTAAGAAGTATTTCAAATCATCTTGACATCTCATCTATACACAAAGCTATGAAATTTCGCATTTCCACCAGTTTTACAACCCAGTGAAAACCATTTATTTATTTTATTTTATGTTTTTGGTCAGTGCATCATTGCAAATTTCTGTCATGAAACAAAGTATTTTTACCCATGAAATTTGAGATTTTGTTTCATGAAACCAGGAGCTGCTCATATCCCTGTGGAGGGAACTGCATAGGGTCAGAGGTTAAATTCGGATTTTTTGGTGGCTGATCCATTATAAAGTTAGTTTTCAGAATTATATTACCCAGTCTAGCCAGGAGACTGGCCAAAGGGACATCAGGAGAATTGACTGAGAGACAGGGAGTGTTTAGTTCAGACTGGAGGAGCAATTGGACAGACCACTGCCTGCATTCCACCCCTCTGAGGTTCAGAGCCTGCCTCCTCCAGCTTCAGTGCAGAATGGGGTGGGCCTGTGTCTATGGGTTTTATGATGCAGGATAGAGAAGAAGGTTTTAGACCACCTGGAAGAGTTACGGTCAAATCAGCATCTGAGCAATGCTTCTGGTCTTTTACCCTAACACATGCTCAGAGACTTCAGCAATGTATTTCTGAGACCATACAGTGTGTGCATGAGGGATGCCTTTCTCCCACACTTCCAAGTTTCACCACCTCTCCAAAGAATGTGATTGTAGAACTGATGTCCTTTAAATGGCTTATTTTGGGGGTGATCAACACTTTGTGGCTTGATTTAGTTTTCCACTCTGCCTTGCCCTGCCTGACATGCAGAGCAAAATGAATGTCTCCAGCACCAGTTTTATCAAAGTGTGATGGTTTGGGGCAATTTAGGTCAAATTAAGCAACCAACAGACTTCTTGAGTATCTGGTGCCCAAAGCAGGGCCTTGGGGTCACAGTCACTCTGGCTGCTTGCCCCACATGGTGTGGGCATTAAAGGCCACAGAAGTCTGTGGGCAGTTTCAGGATGATTTTGAATGAGCTGTCAGGCCCCCGGAGAGCAGAACTGTAGCCTTGTCCAGCTGGCTCCAGGTCAGGTTCTGAGTTGTCTGGTAGAGAGAAAAACATCACTACTCTGAGATGTGAGGAGAAGTGGAGGATGTGAAAGCAATGCTAATTCCTACTTCTGCCTCTAGTCAAGCAGGTGAGAAATGAAATCCAAAGGAGCTCCACAAGAAGCTGGAGAGTTTGTAGCTTTAAAAAAAAAGTTAAAAAAAAAAAAAAGCGGAGCAACAGATTCCAGCTCTGGGTGTGATGGAGTTTTGGGGAGCTGAAATTTCTTAAGGCAGCTCATCATTTTGGTGTTGAATTGCAGGATCTGCTTTTTTAGAGGAGGAAGGAGCCAGGCTGCTCAGCACTACAGGAAAGCTAGTGCCTTGTCCGATGTCTCACACTGAAACACAAGAAAGAGAGTTCTGTGGAGGCTCCTTTTTCAGCTGATCACCAGTGAGAAGACAGGTAATTTCTAAATAATACTCGTCAAATTAAGCCAAGTTAGTCTGACCAAGATGGGAGGTATTATATCAGAAGCTGATCTGCCATCCAGGGTTTTAATTTTCTGGGCCAACTAAAAGGCTCTCCTGAGTTCTGATATCCTTACCAGACTCTTAAATGCTTTAATAGAAAATAGGACTTTGTATACAAGTACACAGAATGCCCTGACTCAGTGGTCTGCCTCCCTCTGAGGTTAACACTTCCTGGCCCAGTTCTTGGCATGGGCAGGTTCTGCTCTGTAAGTCCCTTTGTGGCGCTGTGCTTCCTGTCTGTGCATATTGAGATGGGAAAGGCAAAACACAGTCCTTTACTCTGTAGGTGTAGGAAGGGCAATTTTTGATTTTGATTCTTTTGCAGTGAAAAAGTGGCAAGAGTAGGTAACCGAAATCACTGCATTTCAGATGTGAGACTGAAGAAGGCTATGTATCCTCACTGTACCGTATTTCATATTTTTTGTTTAGTGTTGTGTTAAATTTCACTGATCAAACTTTCAATAAGGTATTAAAAAAGGCTGAAGATTAGCAATTTGCGCCTTTTAAAAAATGAACAGTACTCTTGTTTTGATATGCAACTCTATTATAAATTTGCATCTTTAAAGAGGTGTAGTCTGATGACTTCTCTCTTTTGGTTAGCTGAAAAGATTCAATTTTACTTTGTCTGTATTGCACTTTCCTAAGCACACTTAAAGCAAGCTAGTAATAAAAAGCAAACCAAATGTTTAAAGACCTGGAGTGTGATTCATCTTATTGTAGCCTAGGCTGTCAGAGTTGACTGGTAATTTTGCTGAAGAGTAGCCCTGCAGGTTATTAAAGAAAAAAAAATTAGTTTCTGAGAATATATCAACAAAAATTTCTTCATGCTTGACAGTAACATACCCATAACCTCCTTATTTACCAAACTGCCTTCAGGGAATAGTACAACCTTCAGCCTGCTATCATACAGTGATCTGTGCCTGTTGGCAGAGCAATCTTGACTGATAATTCCCATCTTTCAGCCTGCCTTACCATATCTGTTCAAATTAACTTGTCCCAGCAATATCACCCAAGGAAGCACCTTCTGCTACAAGGTCAAGTTGTGAGAGGTCAGTCCATTCCCCAGCAACCTGGCATGTCTGGGAGGTCTGAGATGTATGGGCCCTATACAGATTTGTTGCAATGTAAATATCATAAATAGGGCCATGATGTTAAAAATATGCAAAGAATTCCTTTAGCTGAAAGATGCTTAAAACCTTTTTACAACATTGTTTTTATTCTTAACTGTGAAACTGAAATCTTATCTTTATTTTCTTCCTATTTCATCACCTCATAAATACTTAAAGTTATTATCAGACAAAAAACTAACAAAGAATAGTAATTTTTATAACTTTTTTTCTCCACTCAATTCATAACAATTAACGCATTGATGGTGAGGCTTACAAATTAGCTCAATTCTGTCTAGACTTCCACACAGGCTAACTGGGGTGTGGGGCAGGCTGCAAGGCACTGTGGCAAGTCCCAGCTTAACATCATCAGGGAGCCATGCTTGCTCATCTCTCAAGGAGAAGGCATTCTCTGGCATTAGGGGAAGAAAACGAACCTGATGATGATAGTCTGGCTGCTCACATTATAAGTCAAGGTTATGGAGAATAATTCTTGATAAGTCTGAACCAAACTGTGCTGAAACACAAAGATTTCAGTGGCCTTTAGGCCTCATTAGTAAAATTAGTCTTCAGTTTTAAAGTTTTCTTGTCTCTGAGTTGGTACCAGAAGGTATATGAAATTTGACTTCTGTGGGTGGCTCAAATGGGGACCCAAAGAAAAGAAAAAAACATTAAACTATCGATAATTGACACTCCAGATTGAAGATTTTAGAATTTTAATGAGACATCTTCCCCGTTCATACATTAATGTCATACAAAGTAATATTCAGTAAGACATATTCATTGTTTTCTGCTGAACACATGCAATTTAAGTGTCAAATAATAGGACTTTTGCTCTCTTAAATGTAAAAACCTTAATGCAAACTGAACTACAGAATGGTTGCTGAGTTCTTGTCAAACTTGCTAGCAATTGATAACACAGGGAAAAGCATCTCACTGCATCTATCAGCTCTCTGCGTGGGGGAATGATTAGACTCTTTTGATCACTGATGGGGGTATATAAGTTCTCAAAATGAATCCACTCCTCCAACTTTTAAAGAAGAGATCAGTCAGTCCTGACTGAACATTGATATGTATAGGGGGATAATAAATGTGAAATACAGGGCTGCAGCACAAAAATACTTGAAAAACCAAAATCTTGGACTTAGTCTTAGCTTGATTTATCTTTGTGCTGCAGGCAGGAGAGCTGTCCCCAGTGGCAATGTTCTTTAGTGGCTTACATGGCCTCCACACTGGTGAAAGTGTTGTCCTTGAAATCGCCAAGGAATATCTTTATTTCAGTTTCAGCTTGAGGTTATCATTATAGTACACTTTAAAGACACATTTAATTCCCAAATCATATATGGAAGTCATACAAATTATTGATTTTTAGCCCAGATCATTAAGAATTTTAACACAGGCTGTGGCTACTCAGATAAAAGATGTTCTATTAAGAGCTTAACAAAGGTTAAATTTAGCATATAATTAACTCATCATCTAATGAGCTAAAGACAACTTTATCATTTAATTGCTACAACTGGTAAAAAGTTCAAAGAGGAAAAACAACAGCTTTCAACATCTAAGTACTTGGAGTAGTAGCCATGCTTATTCCCTCACTCCAAGGAAGGTCAAAATCCAGGCCCTCTTACAAATCCCTTTTCTTTGTGTTTTTCATTTCTTTCTTCTAAGTCTACTTATGGGAACAATTCCTTCACCCTTGGCTTGCTGTATCCATTCTTGTATTTTGCAGGGTAATATTTAAAATGCGGATGGGTGATGAAATTGTAAGCAAATTTCTGAAAGCATTCAAATGAAGAGGGTGTGGGTAACAGCCTGGTAGAAAATGACATTAGCCACTAGCTCCCTCCCAGTGTTATCCCTTCAGTCCTCAACCTTATCCTCCAGAAGCTGCTAGAGGAGCTTGGTAAAGGAAAGGAGAGACAGCATTTCAGTCAGGCAAGAGGAGTAGTTGCATTCCCTGGGTGCTCTTATGAAGTAATATATGTGTTAGTCTTCCTCTTGCTTAGCATTGTCAACGTACTTGGACTAAGAATTAAATATGGAAATTTAATTAATCTTTGAAGTTCTGGACATCAGGAGGAATTTCTTCATGGAGAAGGTTGTTAAACATTGGAATAGACTACCTAGGAAGGTGGTGGAGTCACCATCCCTGGAAGTATTCGAAAAATGACTGGACATGGTGCTTAGTGCCATGGCCTAGTTGACAAGGTGGTGTTCAGTCAAAAGTTGGACTCGATGAACTCAGAGGCCCTTTCCAATCAAAATGATTCTGTGATTCTGTGAATGGACAAACATTTAGTGGGACAGCTGCTCAGCTTCTGTAACTTATGCAATTTGTCACCTGAGAATCTGCCTCATTGAATATGTGGGACCTTGTTTTGGACCTTGGGCACCTGGTGAGCAGAAGGGTCTCTCAATGACAGCACTGGCCATCCTCATCTTTTGAGAGTTCCTGGGTTTGAGCTGCATTTTCCAGTTGACTTTCTACCCAGCCCATGTGGTCTGAATCTGGAGTTGCTGGTGGTTCTGAGCGAGACAGAACAAAGAATTTCATGTGGGAGATGGGATTAAAATAAGGTATAGCAAGGAAGGAAAAACTGGGCATGAGTAAGGTGGAAAGCACCAAAGCATGAGACAGAGCAGTTGTGGGACTGAGAGGGTGAGGAATCAGCAGCTGAGGTCTGTCTTTCTTCATTGAAAGGTGAATATTTAAAGACAGATTGCCCAGGACACAGTTTGTGATGGGGTTTGAAATTCAGTAGAAGGTCTTCTATCCTTATTCCTTACACCTTCTTCACATGATGAGAAACTTTCCTGCAAACAAGCACCCTGACAATGACAAACCAAATCCTCATTAAAACAAAGAAAGGTTAAGGGGAAAAAATAACCTATTTAAAATGAGGTAACTCACCAGTCTTTGAGCTGTAAATTGACAATAGGATTTATATAAATCCATAATTGTATCTCTTTTACCTGCAGTTAGGCTGGTTAATGATGAAAAAAGTATACAGCCTATCGTGAGGTTTTAATGAGGATTCTTTTTGCAGGGTTAAAAAAATCCACCAAATTAAATTCTGCCAATTTACTCCATTGCAAATTGAGCGCCACCCTGTGCGCAAAAAAATCATCAACTAGCTTAAATCAGTTACAGCTAAATGTGTAAGTCAGCATGTGCTTTAGCCTTTAGTCATGAAGAATATATTAGATTTTAAAAATAAATGGCTTTCTGCTGAGTCTTCATTGCAATGGCTTTCTGACTTTTAATTAAATTTTCAGTACTTGTGGGTACTTCTTCATGTACTTTGTCCATCGAATTCACAGCATCTCTATCATTATACGCGATGGAAAACCAGAAGCTTGTTCATTCCTTTGTTATTCACTGGTACAATACCTAGAGAATTTTTTTCCTCTTGTAAGATAAGAGCAAAGCATTTATTCTACAATAATACTCTATAAGAATGAAGCAAGAATGCATAAACTGAACATGATTAGCAGTCGCTGGTAGCTCATTACAGTTTGCTCATTAGACACTTCTGGTCTCTTTCATTGGTGTTAAATGAACTTAATGTAAATTAATAAGTATGGGTTCATGTCATTTGCAAGAAGCTCGTGAGGAAAAGGGAACAGTGGGTGTTGCTGGCCTCAGCGAGGTGAGCTGCTGCCTGCAGCTGTCGGAGGGAATGGCTGCTCCTCTGTGGGACAGCAGGAGCCATCCCTGCGAGGCTGGGCATTGCCTTTTTCAGCTGTGGCACTTGTGGTTTGAGGGACAACTTCATGCCATCGACTGCAGATTGGGAAGGAGAAAAGAGGCCTAACACTGGCTGGCTGCTTTCTACTCCTCTGGGATCCTGGCACCAGCCCCAGGAGTGGGGTGCTGGCCCTGCAGAATGTGTGCTGGCTGTGCCTCCTGGCACGTGCGAGGTGGGCAAGGACCAGTGTCCATCCCTGGGATGTGTGAGGCAGGCGCGGGCTGGTGCCCACCCTCGGGAGCAGTGCGTGTGCTGGCACGCTGTGGCAGCCCTGTCGCCTCGGTGGCCAGAGCAGTCTGAGCTGCTCCACTCAAAACAGTGTACCTAGCCTGGCCTGTGGGCTGCCAGCCTTGCTACCCACCCCTCCTGCTGTGTCTGTGGGCTTTGGGATGAGAGAAATCAGAATGTGCAATTTTGACATGGGTGGCAATGTGAAGGAACAGCTATCTCCCACTTCTCATCAGCCTGCGATTTAATCTGCCACATCCTCTCACATGTGTGGGTGAGGCCAGGCTGGGGCTACTCTTGCCCTTCACTCCTGAGAGCCCCCAGAGCTCCCCACCAGTTTGACACTGGGGGTGCCATCCTGCCATGCCTTGAGCCCCCATCTCACTTGCTGTGGTGGGCTGCTGAAAGTAGCACGTGGTGCCAGTGTGAGGCCATGGACACAGGCAGGCTGAGCTTTGTTGTCTTTTGCTGAGACTTGTGGGAACACGAGCAGGGCCTGTGCTGCGAGCTCTGCCTGCAGCCACACGTCCGCAGAGGAGCAGTGTGGGTGACAGCCTGCATAAGGCAATTGTCTGTGTGGGTGTGAGGAAGATACGGAGTCATGGAAAAGTGACAGGAGAATGCAAAGGTTTAAGAAATATTCTTAGCTTGCCCCTGCCCATCAGTGCTCATTGAGTGCAAGAAAAATGTATGTGGCTGGGCAGTGGGGGATCTATCATACACCTAATTTCAAGTGTCTCATCACCAATTATCCCCGTGCACATCAATTCTCTTTATCTGATGGGCTAAGATTGACTCTCAGACCTGGGCTCTTCCTCCTCTCCCAGTGTTGCTTTCAGCATGTCATTTTTTCATTTGTCTCAGCTGCCACTTTAAAGGCTATGGCCCAATCAGTTACTGCCTGTGTGGCTGTTTGTCTGCAGCCAGTGTGAGTCCTGGAGGCTGGCATCCCCCTCGCTCCTCCCAATTTGCTTATTATGGGACAGCTAGGAGCCTCTTCCTGGAATTTGATGTAAATTCACTGTGAGCTAGGCCTGTATAGAGAAGACTTTGAGGACATCAGAGGTGTGTTGGGGTTGGAGAGAGTAATGGATACTTTCTTTTTTAAGTGTAGGAAAATTATGGTGTTGTCCTTGCAGTGTGTTTCACATTAACTGCTTACATCTGCTGGAGGTGGCTGGAAAGCAGGAATTATGGTGCGGCGAATGGTGGGAGAGAGGAAATTTGAGAACTGTTCAGTTTTTATTTTGCATCAAAATGAACAGTGTAACTTTTTGAGAAGAGAAAAAGGAGACTTTCAGGATCAGTCCTTCCTCCCTTCTTTCTCCCACCTGTTGCTGCTCACTGGATGTAGTGAAACCCTGTTCAAATCCCCACCTGGCTTCTTTCAGATCGAGAACTGGACCAGGATGTTCCAGGGAGAAGTAGCAGAAACGTGGCTGGCAGTGTTTTTGGGTGGCTCTGCATGGATAAGGATGTGTTGGGATTGGAGGGGGTTTGCAGGGGTTGACGGACCGCAAGCTGTGCAGCTACTGCAGCAGCCCTGATGCCCTGGCTACACCCATCTCTGCTGACATCTGTGGGACTTTCATCTCTCCTCTTTCTAGTGTTCTGCAGAAATGGGCTCCAGAGTGTATCTTCTATAAAAAAGCTTTCCCTTTTGACTCTATTTTCCAATGAAAGCTGGTTTTTATTAAGACATCTCAGCCCAGTTGTATCCAGAGGTTGCTGCTCTAAGCCATTAACTAGTCACTTCAAACGTCGTGAAACTGCTACTTATTAGGGTTATCGTGGCACTTTGCTGAGACAGGGTTGGGTATCCTTCTGAGGAGAGGTGTTCAGGGAAAGTAAAAGTAGAGGGGAACAAAGACTCAGACATATTTTTTGTTCCTGTAAGACAGTCTGCGTGGAAAATATCGTTATTACATTCATGTGCTGCGAGCAAAGTTGGAGATACCTTAAACATTCTCCAGCAGATCCATGTGAGCTCTCATTTGTACAAATTCCGGTAAAACAAGTTTTCTGACCTAAATCAGCACCAGCCCAGTGCTAAGGAGCTGAGTTCTTTATTCGGCAAGGTATCCTCCCTGTCAAAATGCATTTACATAGAGCCCTGCAGCCTATGCACTAATAGCGCCTCCCCCTGCTTCTGCCTCCTAGTGGGCTGCTGAAGGAGGCTATACATATGTATTAAGTTATTAAGCAGTGGTGTGGGTTCTCACAAGTTCAAACGCAGAGCATGCTGTGCCTATGCTCAAACGTCTCCAGGAGGGCCTGGATTAATAGAAATGCAAATGGAGCATCTGCACAAGGCCATATGATTAGAGCCTTCCCCCTCACACCTCAAAGTCAAATGCAGAAAAACACTGCATGTGAAATACAACCAAAAAAACCTGGTGATATAATATGCAAAGTCTGTTACCAATTTCAACAGCAGTCAGCAAAACATTGAGCCTCACCCCACTTTGAGCACCACTGGCCCTACCTTCTCAAAGGTAAGTGGTTTAATCAGCGTTGAATTGCTTGGGTCCTAGAGTCCATAGTGATACTTGCATTTGCCTGGAATTCCAGGGAACTTCAGCTCAGCCCTGTCCAGCAGAAGCACCACTAACCTGAGCAGAAAAGATCTTATTTTGTGCCAACTTATGCAGAGTTCTTTCTGTACTGATGGGAGATTTAAATGTGGCTCATGCTAAAAGAATCAGTCATTAGTAAAATCAGCTAGGGCAGATACAGTCAGTCAAATTCTGTTTTCAGGACTGGTGTTGATGTGAGTCCTACGTAATCACTCTGAGTTTACTTCCTTCCAACTGAGAGTAGAATTTGACTCACTAGAGACATATATCCTGCTGTGTCAAGGTTTTACAGCATTCTAGAGACACCCATTCAGCCATGGTGCACACTAGCGTGGCCTTATCAGATGTTAGTTCTTGCTGTCACGAAAGTGGATTAACCAGAAGGCAGTGAAGCTATCATTTTGTGTCCCTGGTCCCAGCCGGAGCCATGAGATGTAACGAAATAGGGCTAAGCTATGGAAAATCTTCAAAAATTTTTCTTTGTGCACTGGTATCAGATCCTTAGAGATAGTGAATGAGAATGACCTCCTCTGTGGAGAGATCTAGACGCTTCTGCTGGAAATAGAGATTTGTGCCTGTTCAATACCCATAAAATTAGGTGTCTATTTTTGTCACTTCCTAGTGGTTTGTCTTCTCTGAAGGTAAATTTTCACAGGTTATTGCAGGCCTCGTCTGGCCAGGGCCTTCTGAAGAGAAGAGAATCTCATTCCACCGAGAACTTTGCCAGGCAAAGTCTGTAGGGACTGAGGGACAGAAGCTCACCATTCTGTGCCTGCTTGCCAAGTTGTTTACAGCCTTGCAGGGGCATGGCAAAAAGAGAGGTGCTCATAGGGAAGAAGCTTACCTTTATCCTCTACATATGAGACTTCCCGCTGGATGTAGGTCTGCTCCTGACACATTTCAGAACCAGGTATGTGAAACAAGTCTCCCTTACATGTAAGCCTTAACCTCACCCTGTACCATGGATGTATCTATGCAATCAAACATGGTCCTTTACATTTTTGTAAGACTACATACTGTAAACCTCCTTTTTTCTGCTTCTGTGCAGTTATTGTCTCCTTGATCAAGAAGCCATCTTGGCTTTAGGAAAGTTTTTTGGAGTGAGACTACAGCTGGCATTCAAAATTTAAGTGACTATTCATGATTCTGTCAGAATAAGAAATCAGACTGATCTTTCACACTTTATGGAGATTTTATTTAGTTTATCCTTGACAAAGACTCTCCTGATGGTAGAGGCTATTCACAGATGCTGATACACTTACTGTCTTTGTGAATAAGGGAGCAAACATTCGAGCTCTTCCCTGCTCTAGAGTAAGGCTCATAAGCAGCTGTCGTCTGTACATGGGGTCTATTTAATATGTACAGGGTAAAAACACATCTAGCTCTCTGCCTATGCTGTTGTGTACGGAAGTGTGGAAACTAACCTGAACATAATGTAACTTGGTTTATGAAGGACAGTCCCATATATCTGATTCAAATACCTCTCAGTTACGTGAGCCTTACAGAGCAGCTGCTGATCATGCCTACTGCTTTGAGTGACTTTAAGAGCTGAAATACCAATATTGCCCTACACATATTGCAGTTATTTCTTCAGAATCAACTGCCATGTTCTCTGGCTATTTCTGTGCTGCTTGTTATTGTAGTCCATGTTTTGGTCACCTGCCTTGTATTCTGGGACCTACTTTCATACATCTGTTGCAATAAACTTGCTCTTCCAAGCTTCCCTTAGAAAACAAGGAGAACTTGTCCTTGTTCCCCAACTTAGGCTTTTGAGACAGAAAGCAAACCAGAAAAAAGCTACACATAGAACAATATGTTCTACTTTTTTCAAACAGAATAGGAAAAGCTGCAGAGTTTTGGAGATTTTTTGGTGGAGATACTTTGTTTGTTTGTGTCAGGTTTGGTATTTTTTGCCTTTTTTTTTTTTTTTAGGCAACTAGAAAGTAACTCTATTTGTAAAGGAAGTAGAATTTTGTATATGTCTTTAGACAGCGTCCCTGAATCGTTGGACTTTTTGTTCCTCTTTAACTTTAAAATTCACAGGGCAAACAAAACATTGGACTAGATGGGGAATTGGGTGTGATTCTTCTATTCAGTGTCAGAATAAAGTGACTGTGAGCTGTAGCTCACCTTCCTGGTTTGATAGGTGCTAGCTTTCTGCTTCACAGTTTTTCAGCAGAACGGCAGCATGACTATATGGAGGCCTTAACTCTTCAAAGACATCGCTGGATGTATTTGTGTGGTAGTTAATCAATTTTCTTATCTGTCCTCAAACCTTAGAACCAATGGTATGTAAATTCCTAAATAACTGCATGCACCAGGCCTGCACAGACCAAGATAGAGGAAGAATTAATAAAACATATGTATGAGTCTCTGCTGATTTCTCCACACATTAAAGGCTAGTGATTGCCCAGCAGTGAGCACGTTTGTATACATGCTTCTCACATGCCATTAACAGAGATGACCTCTTTCAGCAGCATTCACAAACCCAAACTATAGCTACAGGAACCTTTTTATTTCTCTTAGACAGAATATATTATTGTGGTGTTTGCAGTTTGGTGGGGAAATGAATAAAGGAAACAGTTCCCTTAGGTTAGATGAGACTGACTTCTAGCATATTATGGGCAGGATGAGCATAATATCTAATGGGAGAAGGGCCATTCCTGTCCAACCAGTTGCTGCTGGTCCACGGGAAAAACAGTTATATATTTCTGGGAACCTATTTGCATCCTTGGTTGCAATTGCTATGGTTGATTCCATTAGAAGATAAAGAGGAATGGAGAAAACAGAATAGTTTAACACAGAGCACAAATGCACAGCAACAAGAAAGAAATTAATTGCTTTTAACATTTAAAAAGCTTTTTTTTTTTGTTCAAGATGTGATTCTGCTCTGAATCAGTTTGATATGGATGAGTAGCTGTGCTTGTCCACTTTGATATCTAAAGCAGGTGTTATATATAATTTATTTTGATTTAAGTAATAGAAGTAGCTGCCTAGGTGAAACTGTGGCTATTCTATCACATATATGACCTACAATAAAAGCCTAAAGTATGCAAATAGTATTTCAAACAGGACTTTTGCCTTTCAGCTATCTAGAAAAAAAATCATTTAACTCCTATGAAGGGGGCAGAGCAGAGCAATAACGGGTGCAGGTATGACTGAGCAGCTTGAGAACCTACTGCTTCTGGTTGACTACTGCCCCATAGCTGAAGATTAATACAGCTTACAGATCAGATGTCAAATAAATCCTGTGTGAGCTCCTGGACTGTTTCAGGGCAATCCCACCCAGGTAAATTTAAATTATATTAAAATGGTTTAGTCCACAGAAAGGTACTTCCAACACTGTGGCAGCAATTGAAGCTGAAGCAAACTGCTGGGTTGGTAATTCTTAAACCATTTCAGTTAGGTCATTAGAGGAGGTCTTGGATACACCCTATACTGGTTCTTGCTCTATTGTGCCAGAATGTAGTTCCCCAAATGCTCAGCTCCTGCTTCCTACAGTGGCTGAGCTCTGGCATTTCAGAGGATGCTGCAGATCCCAGTGAGGCACTTGCTTAGGGGAACATAGCTGAGGAGATCCCTCGGGACAGATCTTTCACTGCTGTAAAGCGTCTGAGCCTCAGTGAAGCTGTCAGTCAGTACTTCGTGCTGCAGCTGCAACACTGTTGGTAATGCTGTGAAGTAAAGGCAGAGCCTGGCTGACGGTCAGATCTCACCTGGAGTCTTCAGGATGAAAGTTACATATCTGGTGCTCTTTGAGGTGTTTTTTAACCATATTTAATTAGGAATCTAGTAAGCCTCTCTGAACATGGAGTCCTTTGTTGCTGCTTTCATAATGTCACTTCTCAGAATAGCACAATACAGTAAATGCTATTTAGGAAGAAAATACTGCAAAAAACTGTAACAAATTACTCCTTCAGGAAGGCTTAGTGGTGTGATAGGTGCTCAAAATCTGGAGATAAAGAGAGAATGACAATAGAGAATAATAAAGAGACAATAATTCACATGTCCAGGATGAGCGCAGCCTTTATAGGGATGAAGAACATTTTTTTGACCATGAACACCACTAGAAGGCAAGAAAGTGTCTATTTTTCCTAAAATAAGCAGGATCTTTTCTAGCAGTACTTGGGTAATCTGCCTGTGCAATGATCTAAAGGTGTACCCTACTTCCTATTTTTGATCCTTGTGTGTGTTAATGCTCTCTGGTTCACAGCCCTGGCTGCATGCTTGGTGGTGGAAGGAAGAAGGACCCCACCGGAGTGCAAAGGTCAGTCTGATTCTTAGACTGTATCTACCGAGTACAGCAATGTTCTTCTCAACAAAGTCATGACTGGGACCTTCCCTCCTTCAGACTTACTCGACATGTAAGAAATTAGGCAAATTATTGCCAGGTCAGAGCTGTAATGCTTCACTCTCTTCTCCAAATGGATTTGCTTCAGCTCCATTTCTTCAGAGGAGAGGACATATATGAGGCACAGAGCTCAAATGGCTTATCAGGAAAATTACAGCAGGTTTTAGTTAAACTGGGAATAAAATCGTCCAACCTCTTCCCTCACCTCTTTTCTCCTGAGCTTTAGCATTAAATCTCTGTGGGTATTTTTCCTCCTGTATCTACCAATTCATTGCAGATTGGTGGTCTTTTTGTGTTTATGAATTGGTGACACCATATGGGAGATGTAGTTTAACACTGGCCTGTACAAACTGAACAAGATGGGAAGCATGCTGTAACAAAATCATGCTTTTATTTAAGTGACAACCTGTAAGACAAGCTGAAGAGAGGCAAAGATAGCTTTACATCAGAGATTCCTTGATACAATATGTTCTGCAAAAAGATAGCTGTCTCCACATAGTAACTTTCTGACTTTTGTGTATATTGTGATTCTCTTTACAAATGCTTCTGAGGACTGCAAGAAAGAACTCTTAGTGAGATATCATCCTGTTCAATAGTAGTCACCTCCCATGATACCACCAAGGACAGGTTCAGGTTTCTAGGGAGCCAGTGAACTGAATCAGTGATGTCCTGTGGACACTACTATATGTCAATCCTTTAAGAAAATTTTTCTGTTGCTGTCTGGGAGTCTCCCAGTCACCACGGTCCTCCTTCTCTCCAAAGTAACATGAGAAACAGTGATCCCTGCATGTTTGGCTTCTCTTTGAAATGCTACAAGAACACTCTTTCTTGCTGTGTTTTAGTGCAATGCAAAAGGGTACACTCAATGGACTCTCAGATCTGAAGGAAAAGTAGATTTTTTTTGGTTGACTTTTTTTCCTTTTAGTTTCCATCCTTCTTTTGAAGTATGACTAGTTTTACAGGTATTGTGCTTCCAGCTGACACGCACAAAATTAAAGTGAGATGTGTATTTTTTGATTACTAAGAAGTGCAGGGTTAAACTTCTTTTCTTCTACAGAAATGGTCCTGTTGGGGACTTTTTTTGTCCTTCCAGTACAGTCTGTGTCCCCTCAAAACACAGCCATAAACAATTGCAGTGTAGCCCCAGCAGAGGTGGCAATCTAATGCAAATGACAATGAGAGGTTGACTCTACAACATTACACCTGACAGATGAGCAGATGAAGAAAAGAATCAGAATTGTGGCAGACTGAGAAACAAGCCAAAAAAATTGAAGGGCTAGTCCTCATCCAGAAGCTTGGTCATTCCAGGTAGTACCATAGCACAAAACTTAACTGTTGTAAAGTTTAAGTTAATCTCTACAGTGATTCAAGAGATGTCCAGAAAGAATTGGAAAGGACAGGATTAGACCTGTGGCTTCCTTTCTGCCTGGAATGTATCTTTCTAAGATGGTACCAGATGTTTGTGGACAAGTCATGATGTTGGCAGCACTGTGAAAAATATCTGGGACTTTTAATGACCATAATGTTTTGAAGGTAATTAAATATGTCTGCTGCTCAATGATGGACACTGTGTTGACCTAAGTTTTCAGAAAAGGCAGTCTAAAATCTGTGGAGGGCTACATAGAGCATGCTGGCACTTTACATAACTAGACTGGATGCTTACAGATCTAATATGCAGACCAAGGCCCCCTGTGTTTGAGAACCTGGGCTATCCTATACACCCAGCTTCTGATCAGCTTGTTCTTGCAGCAGCTGTGGCTGTCTTAACTCCTGTGCTTTACCAACATTATGTCTAATCTTTTAATCTATAGCTTTATACTTGGATTTTCTTCCTCTATGGACATATTTCCTTCATTTCTCAGTCCATTCTCTCTTTCATTCCTGACACTTCTTTGCAGGGCTTTTTTCCCATTCATTGTAATTCCTCTTTCCCACCTCACTGTGACAATAGCCAGCGGTCTGGTTGGCCTTGGTGCATCTCGAGTGGGCAGCCTTATTCCCAGACAGAGCTGCAGACCTTGGCTAGCAGCTGTCTATTGCCTACACTAAACAAAATGCAAGTCTTTGTTGTGACTTTATTGGTAGTCCGAAGAACCCTTTTAGTCCCACTGGGGAATTCCTTGTTAGATGCTGTGTAAGATGTAGAAATATGGATGGAGTTTCAAAGTTTGGGTAGATTAAGGGTTATTCTCCTATTTAGAATCTTGGGAGATACATGAGCAACCAGAGTGAATGAGCTCTGGATCCTAGATGCCAAACCTATATCAACTCCTGCAACGAGAAGGGAAAATCATTCCTGATTAATCATAGCCAAAGAGCTTGTCTTGAAGACTATTCCAGGTCACTGTGCTGTGGACTCTGGATGCCATTTTGCCCCAGTGAGGTAACTTTTGAGACAGAATCTCAGTGGAGAAACAAAAGGCTCTAATTTGTTGCTCAAAGTAGAAAAATAAGCGATGTTGCACTTCATAAATACGGTGTTAATGATAGCAATAAAATAATCGATTTCTCCTCATTAAGTAACAAACAACACAAGCTGAAAAATTAACCAGTTTGTTTCACACAGTTGGATTAATGGAGAACCAAGCAGGTTCCTCTCACCAATGAATAATGGCCTAGAGAAACAGTGCTAATCGAGACAACAGTTCTGGTAGTAAACAAGTCAATCCTGTATTTATTAGAACAGTAGAGCATGCATAATACATTGTGCTCTAGTTATCAGCCGAAAGTTGCACAATGCTGGCAAAATAGTCTGTTGTATCTCTACTAGAAGGAGATTGTTTCCATGACAGGAAATCCATATGTCTAGGAGGAGAGACATTAATTTAGTAGAAGGTGAGAAGAGTGCCACATGTGGAGCGGGTGGCCTGCTCTTGACTGAATGGCCATTCAATAATTACTCTAAATGCATCACTAATACAGCAAAAAGCACTGTCAATCATTCAACACCCTGACTTTGTAAACTTCTTAACGCTGCTTAGGTTTGGCTAGAAGTTTAGACGAAACCAGGGACAGTATTTAAAAAATGCAAAAAGCAAAAATATTATGCTGGGCAAGTCAGACTGGGGTTTCTTTTGCACAGGAATGTGCAGAGATTTCAGTGTCTGTGAAGCGAGCATATTGGAATGGGATTCAACTCATTTGACTTCTTGTAGTGTACAATAGGTTTGGCCTAGAGAACAGCATGCTAAATTGGACCTTGGAAAGCGGGCTCTGCCTTTGACCTGCTGGATGACCTTTGACTTAAATGTGCCTTTTTCTGACACGCTTACAAGATAGGGTTACTGATAGTGCCTTTTGTAAAGCACTTAGAAAGTTAAAAAGTCCCATATGGAAGACATGTAAGGATTGCTAATTTCTTTCTTTGAGATTAAAGTACATTAACCTTAAATTTACTGGTTCTAGTAAATTAGTCATGAATTAGTCATGATGATCTCATTGGAGGGTTTTTCTCACTGAGGTGAAGTTTTTCTTTTCTGCTTTAGTTGACTGTTTGCCTACATTCAACTGATGATGCTGGTACCAAGACACAGCTTTATACAGTCCTAGTTTAATAAAGAATAGATTCAGTGCTGAAACATTTGGAAGGTGGTCAGATGGAAAACTAACTCTAACAGTAACTGCTATTCAGTAAGCTTCAATTTATGCTCACAAAACCAGGTAATTCTAAAGAGTCAACTGTCTTCCCTGAATTCTCCCTGATTTTGTCTTTGTTTTAATTCAACCAAGAGTCTTTGTGGCAATGTGATTTAACTAAGTACTAGTTGATGGTGCTCCTCATGCTAAGTGCAGATGTTGGTCTTGGCAAAAGTCAAATAGAAGGTATTTTCAGTTTAAGATAGCTCTATTTTCAGAAGCTATCTATTTTCAGAGGTATCACCATTTTTTTTCCTAACAAATCCTGTCATGGCACAGAAGAAATGTGATTCTGCAGAACTGCAAAATCCAAAGATAATGAAAATTCATAAAGAATTGATAAAAAGAAGAGGAAGTATTAGGGATATTCCTGAAGAAGCTGTATCAGTAGGGGAGTTTCTATTACAGGTAACTGGAGTAAGTCCCTCAGGAGTCTTCTGTTTTCATCTATTTATTAAACAACTAAGAGAATAAGACAAACTATAAATTAATTATACTCGCCAGCGACATAAAGTCAAGGCAGTGGTGAACACAGATAATGCGATTCATAGACAACAGGGGGCCAAATTTTCTCCTTGCTTACACCTGTTCAATCTTACTGAAGTCAATGGGATTGGACAGGTGTAACTGAGGGGAGAATGTAGCCTCAGGCCTTTTCTACAAAGGGGTGGAGAGCTGGTGAAAGACGCTTAATGTTAATAAATATGAAGTCTTATCCATTAGTCTGAGATGCACAAAAGACAAAGAATGAAGTGAACAGAGAGATGAGGTGCACAAGCGCCCAAAGCATGGGCACTTTGCATGCAGGAGCTCTGGTGATTTCAGGGGATGCTGTGAGATCTCAGCCCAACCCAAAGCCAGGTGGCTTTTGTGGTGGCTCAGAGGAATTGCACCAGTGAAAGATTTTGAGTGTTTCAGTCTGTGTACGATATCCACTCTGCATGGCAGATTGGAGCATAGCACATAGATGTCATTCTATTTATTGGTGACTTACATATACAGTAGTAACGACTACCTCTTATAAATTAAGCGTTGTCTCATAAACAGATTAAGTGCCAGTACCTTTCAGCCCTGCAGTTCTCTCACTCAAACTGTTCACCAGACTCTCGTCTGATAAAAGGTATCCACAGCCTTACATATCCATTCACAATCTAAATCTCAGGTTACCAAGGTAACAAGCAGGTTAATCAGCTCCACCACACTTTCCTTAATTGAGGGAGAGTACTTCATTCTCCACTTCAGTCAGCTAAGTACAATAGCCTTTTTTAGTTGGCTCTCATAGACTGTTTTTGATCCACTTGACTCCGAGACAGTTCCCCTCTCTAACTATAGCGTACAGTACTGTACACTAACAACAAACGTGATTGAATTGCTGAATTAAACAATGTGCTTTCCAACTGTCTCATGCTACAATGTTCATACATAATTTATATTGGAATTGCATTAGGTTGTGTCCTTTGCATGAGATTGGCTGTCTTGTAGCTTATAGCTTATAGCACCAGCCCTGTGATGGAGGCGGGGCAGAGCCATTCTGCACTAGCATGGTTTTGGGATATTGACCCATGACTGAAACAGAGTTGGGGTGCACATGGGACTGGGGAGCCTTTCCTTGCTCTGCCTGCCTGCCTGAGGTATGTTCCCTGTCTCAGTTCTCTGTCAGTAAAAGCAGCTCTCCATCAGTACAAGAGAAGCTAATTTCCTATAGATGTGTTGCTGATCTGGATTCAGATTGTGTGTCAAGTGCTTCAAGGCAATCTGTGCTACCACCTCATTTTTTCTGGGACCCGGTACCTCTAAAATTTTAAAAGAAAGAAAAACCCCTGCTGTATCAAGTGCTTTTTGTGAACATTCAGAGTTTAGCCTTAGTCTCGCTCACCATCAGAATCTCAAAGCTCACAATGTTTCCTAAAAGGGTTTCAAGTGCTCTTCCATACTTTTTGTAAACTGCTTAAGCAGGGAAGCATGTAACTGTCACTGAAATGAAGCCACTTGTGCAGCGTAGCATGTATTTATCATACACAGAAATAGTATCCAGCAATTACAGGCAGCCAGTAAACTGCTTGTAACAACTTCAGGGGGATTCAAGAAGGAAGAATGAATTTGGAATTTGAGCTTCAGTATTAATAAAACTGATGCAACTCATGGCAGAGAGTCTGGACTTTTATTTATATACACATGGATGAATCTCCAGGTTTATGTCTGTCTTGTGAGATGTAAGCCATAATAACACAATGCCTTCTAATGCCGGTCTGGAGAGTGAAGCAAGTAACAAACCTTTGCCCTGGTTTGTGAGTGCAAGGTTTTCAAAGACCTCTTCAGACACCCTCCCTAACCACCAGTGTAACCCTAAATCCACCTAAAGCCACTCAAGTACCTCTAAATTTGAAAGGAAAAAAAAAAAGTAAAGAAGTATTAAAAATTTTAAACCAGGACATTCTTTTAGTGTTTGTTGCTGAGAACGTGAAAGGTTGATTTGTAATGAGAATAGCTGGCTTCGAATTTTCACCAATATGGGACTTCTAAATGCCTGCTACTAGCAGCGTCTTTTTATTTATTGTGGTGTGTGCCTCTCTTTAAGTTTGGGAATCATCAAAATAGGGTAGACTCAGCCTTTGTAATACAACCCTCTAGGAACAATTTTATTCAGTCAAAATAATACCAAGACCTTGGAGAGGAGAATTGATCTAAAAAGCATATTTTTTTTAAGAGAAGCCCTTGCACCAACCTTCTATTCTATATTGTCATTAACAATTTCTGCTAACCCAAGAAGACACATTGCTTTCTAAAGTAAAGCTAGAGCTCACTCAGCTATGTTAGAAGCAGATTTTTGAATCCCTTAGTTCCTCAAGTCTTTAATACTGCCTGTAAATCTTGACAAATTACATTTTTGGGCTTCAAACAATGCTTTTTTATTAACTTTTCCAACTGTCCCCTTGAGAAATATCTAAATGACCCAAGAACTACTTACATTTTTTTGCACTGTGTAAACCAAAATTTCACAACTGCCTATAATTTGAAATATTGTATCCCTCTGTCTTGGAAAAAAAGGAAACAACCCTCAACCCCAAGCTCTCACACAGTCATGTTTGCTTTTTCCTCTTGACTGCACATGACATAAAACCAGCTCCCTTGTCTGGGGTCCCAAATAACCAAGACAGAAATCTGTTACTTTTTAAATGAAAAAGACCCAAAAGTTTAAAAGAGTAGAGGCTACTCTGCAAATGAGAAAATGTGTATCTTGCTTGAGATAGAGAACATACAATGAGAAAGAACATACTAAATGTAACTTCTGCTGGAGAGAAGAGGGAAAGAGCAGGGATCCCCACAGTCAGAAGCTTCACTGCATTTATGCCCATACTTCTGGCTAAGAAGAAAAAGCACATTTGCAGCACCAAACGCCCTCTCAGCGTTATGTGCTTACCACTGTTAAGAAAATGTTATTTCCTTCTCTTCAGTTAAGTTGCTTGAGATGCTAAACAAAGATGCACACTGGCAATCAAGAAAGATATAGTGGTAATTCAAAGAGAAACAAAAAGTAGTACTGAGAGTAAGACCAGTACCACGAGGACAGTTGCACTTGGTGAATTACTGGCAGAGAAAGTGAGCTAAGGAGATGTTCCTTCTGTTTTTCCCTCTGGCACTTCTGTGATGGTCATAGAAATGCTTAAATGATTTTAGTCACTTCAGTACCTTTTTTTTATTCATACACACCTAAGAGAATGCATGTCTCTTCATTTAGAATAAAATTGTTTTGCTTCTCATTTCTGTAGCATTTTTGACTGTTAACCTTTAAATTTTTTGGGAAAAAAATGCTTGTGGTAATAAAGTTTTCCCAATTATTTTACAATTAAAAAAGAAATCAGAAAAGAAAATTCTTAAAAAATGCATATAGTGATTTCAGCCCAGATACTATTCAGAAATTAACCCAAAAAAGTGCTCATTACAAAGCAGCTGAAAGCATTTATTCCTTGTTAATTTGGAAGTTTATTTCTTTCTTTTCTATATATCCACTCGAATATATAGAAAAGACGGCTGTGTACTTCTGCAGAATCTTCCCGTCTTTACAATGTTCTAATTAAAGGGAAAAAAGACAAGCCAAACAAGTTTGAAATTTTAATAAAATAAAAAAGATATAAAATATTATCTTGGTGATATGAACCAAAAATACAATAATGAGTATCGATGGGATGTGTGATTATTCCCACTCGTAAAAAACACCTCCATAACTCATTTGTGACTAAGGCAGTTTTGAATTATGGGATTTGCAGCTCACTCGTGGGATAAATTACATACTCCTCAGATAACCATTATGTATCTGGCAATGTCTGTATCATTCAAAGCGCTGAGTAACAGCAAGAGACTGTGCTTTCCTATTGCTTTAGCGAGTGTACTCTTCAAACATTTATTGTACAATGGTTATTGCAGGGGATAAATAATGCATATGAGGGAACAAAATTTACATTATAAGTTGATTAAACTGCTTAACAGTTTTTAGCCACTCTAAATAAGGATTTTTAACCAGATTTAATCTATGCAGTGTTTCATGTCCAAAGAACTAGCATTTAATCTCTGTTTAACTGAAATTTAGTTAGCAATGTTGACACCTCTGCATTTTAACACTGGGATTTCTTTGTGAGACACAATCCCTTTCACTCAACTTAATATCCCATCTTGGTCTCTAAGGGAAAATAATTGAGTTTAGGCTAGTTCTAAATAGCGATAAGGACAGGGAACACAGATGGGTATTTCATTGATTAACACTAACACTGGCCTAAGGCCTTGGTGTCAGGCATTAGATTAGGACATTACTAAGAGAATGACAGAGTTTTGGCACTTTATTCCTCCTCAATAACATTCTTTCACATATTAAGTTTATCCCACCCTAGGTAGCTACTTTATCATGCAGAAGGCCTTAATCCACTGATGTGACTCTATCTGCTTTCACTTTGATGCTGCCTCTGTTTACAAGAGTAATGCAGCCTGTGTAAGACAAAGTACTCGTGACAAGAACAACTGAATAAGGCTTTTAGATGCACAGAGCTCTGACCTAAAAAAAAAGAGAAAAAAAACTTCAATAAACTTCAAAATACTCCAAAGCAAAAGAGAAGGGAAAAAATCAACAAAAACCAGAGGCTTTTTGAAATGAAGTTATGTTGTTTGCATCATGAAGAAGCAGACATGAGTTTTCCATCAAGAAGATTCAACTTTACTGATCTTCTTGTACTGCACTTTATCTTTTCTTCACCTTTGACCTTCCTTTCAGTGTCTCCTCAAGGCATCATGAACGTAAGCCTTGTGGTGTTCTTTTAGAAGTAGGATTGCTGCTATCCCCTCTGGTGAATTTAAGCAGCTGTTGGAGTCAGTGACAAGGTTGGCTACAGATTTGGTATACTGGCTGGGAAAGAGATTATGGGTCAGTCCCCAGTGCTGGGAGACAAAAGATTCAAGTAGTTCAGGATTTTTTGGATATCCGAAAAAGATTTCATGAAATTTGTAAAGATCTAACAGTGTATTGCAGGTTTCATGTGGTCTAAACAGCTTATAGCAAGTAAAACTCTAGGTAGCCAGTAAGTGGTGTTTTCACAGCAATGTTGTTTTGCAGAGGTGTGTGAGGTTTTGTGTAATATAATTCCACAAAATTGCATTGCTGAAGACAGAAACTAGTGATTCTTAGCACTTGCAGGAACTGTGACTATTAGATGGACTGCCAATTTTATGAAACTCGAACTAGATTATTGGTGCATTAATTACAGGAAAATGAGTTGCTGGTGAGGCTTTTTCTCTCTACTTAATAGAAGATTTAATAGACTGGCTACTGAGAGTGGCATTTTGGATTTTTTAAAAGCTCATTTAAAGAGATGCTAGCAAATTTATCTCATTTTTTTCTAAATCATGGGAAAATTTTTGAAACTTCTGAAAGACAGTAGAGTTATGGGCAGCGAGACAAAGGTTTTGACCTTACTGGTCTGAATCTGATGAAGGTTTTCCTCCTACAAACACAGACTTATTTAATTTTGTTTGGAGCGTCACTGTACCTGGATTCTGACTGAAGGTAGGAAAGGAAATTGCCTTCATTCAAAGTTTCAGACAGCTTACAAGAATTGTTATTCTATAAGCATTGTAAGCCTGCTGTGAATGTTGGCAACAAGGAAATGTGATGTTGTATTTTTATATTTGCATAAAAACCGTCCTATTAAGATTGTTTAAAATTATCCACATGACACAGGGGCTATCTTAAATTTTTCTTATTTACACAGATTGAAAATCTGGCCTTCAGTGTTCAGACAGAAACATGTGTTTTCTTTTCACTTAAGCTGGTGCAGAATAGAAGTAACTCCATGTAAGTCAGTCGAGCTGAGTAAGAACCAGAGAAAAACATCAGTTCTGATGGGTGGCATTTTTTTGCATGCACTGAGATCACGCTGGGATATTTCCTTTTTAGAAGAAAGAGTGAAAACTTATCAAGTGACTTTTCCAGCCCTTTAACTTTATATGGTTGCTCCCATCTGTTTTATAATTTGTACACTGTATGGACAGTTTGTTGTTCAATTTTTGCCACAAATTATATGAATTTTGCTTCAATTCCCCAGCCAAAATCCTTTCTGAAATTACCTCTTTAGAAGATTATGATTATTTTTATAATGATAGCAACTCTTAAGTGACTTGTGTTACAGAGAATGCTGAAGTGGCTTCCAATTCTACTTTTCAGATCATTAACTGTTTTTTGCACAGCAGCTTCAAAATGTAAAAAAATGTTTGTTCTCCCACTTTTCTAAGTGACATCTTCATGGCAGTTGAGTCTGTGGTAACAGTTTTTAGTGCAGTTCCTTCTTCCTAAATTTCTGTGTAAATGAGATGTTATTGGCAGTGCCTACAAAAAAGAAGGCTCATAGGAATAAATTGGAGCTGGACAAAGGGTGACTAGATGCTGGAAAACTTCTTCACTTTTGCTTTATCCTGGCAGCCTAGGCCCAGTTTTCTAAAGGTCTTGTCTTGGCAGCCTCTCTAAGCAAAAGAAGATACAATGGCAAATTATAGTTTGCTTTTTCAGGTATGGACAAGGATTGCCACCTAATGCAGGATTTCAGCTCAGGTTTCCCAAGAAAGGTGAGCACAAACATCCTGTACTCTCCACAAAGAATTTGCATTGTTTTTTACAGCACTTGAGAACATAAAAGGTCTTAACATTTCAAAGGGTGGTATTTTTAAAAAATAATAAGCTGTATTTGTTAGATCTGAACACTGAAGTGATGTGAATGTAACTGTTTATGCCCACTTGTAAGATTTCAAAAATGCTGTCTTTCAAGCACTTATTTTGCATCCTTCTTCTCTATATGGTAGATAGAAACTTCTGATTGTTTGGAGGAGAACTGGGTGCAGTTGTGAGGCTTTCAAGTTCTTTATGTGCAGCAATGAACAAGCTGGTTTCAGATTTAAGAACATGGTGTTACTTCAGATCAGGAACACAAGTTTCTCTGTAGTATTTACCCTTTGGTGCAGGACATCCTGACAGCTAGGGTTTTAAATGTTCATGGGGTTTTTTTTGTTTGTTTATTCGTTTGGGGTTTGTGTTTGAAAAGGGATTATGCCTGTGCAGAAAAATGTAGAACATTTCCTTGAGACTTCCTGTCAGTGTATGAGTTTAATGCACATCTGAGACATTGGCAGCACTATAATAAGCCACAGTGGTAGTTACCATCTGTCATGTTGCCAAACTATCTCAAGGCACATTTGTCTTTCTCAGGGAGCGGAGAATATGTCAGTGCACTTGGAAATGGAAAGAAAAGCTGTGCTTTTAGCCCACCCCTACCACATAACTACGTCTGGTGCTTCTGGACATAGATAGAGGAGATTAGTTCCATCTACCCAATATGATGCCAAGAAAGGCAATGCAGAAGTCTACGCACTCTCTACAGCTTAGTCCACTTCCAAGGCAGCTTCAATTGTAATATCACGCCACCAAAATATCACTGTGGTTTGTTGTTCATTGGATCACTGGTAGCCTTCCTACAAAGTCAAAAGTGGCAGGAGACAAAGATAAGTTAATGGAGCCTCAGTGGGTCTGGGAATTGCATGGGTGGGCCAAAGCCCCTGCGGGTCATTGCCCTGCTCCTAGGTGTAGCTGCTGTGCCACTAAGCAGGCTCCCGGGCAGGGGCAAAGCAGGTGGGGAGCCTTGCAAACATGTGCTGCTCTTGCTCTTTCTGCCTTCAAAAGAAATGGGGTGTCTGTGCCTGCAGGCCAGGGCACCAGCATGACAAGGTCTGGTGGGAAAACAGACCAGGGAAAAAATGTACCTGGGGAAATGAAACCCTTGAAACCCCCACTCTTAATTAGATAAAACACGCATGAGAGAAAGCTGGTGAAAGTAAGCATTAATGCTGAAACACCACAATAATTTGTCGGTTTTACTTTTTAAGCATTCCACAGTTTCTGGAAATAAAGAAGAAAAGTGTCTGACTGCGAGTGTCAGACTAGGCCTGTGTCGTTCAGAGGCAATTCCTGTGTCACTATCGGGATGCAATTCCCACTGCCACCGGTATCGAATACACTCTCAAGTACCTGATTTTACTGTCAAAAGTGGGATGATTCCTGAGAGGCAAAATTGCAGCTTTAGTGTTTATTGTGTTCAGATTGAAAAAATCCAACATGTCACACTTCTGTGATAAAATTGGACTATATTAGAATGAATTTTACCTTAAATGCAGACTTTTATCTAATTCCAGCCACCTCCTAAGATGACTGTGCATGTGAACATAATCTAGACAATAATGCAATAGAAGTTTAAATAAAACTGAAAGTCTTTAGGCCCCAGCTCAGAATTAAAACTCTTAGAAATCTTGTCTAATGTGTTGTTTATGCTGCCTGCCCCCATTCTTTGAAAAATGCAGGCTAGCCAAAAGTTTTTGATCCTTCTGCTATTAACAGATGGTATATGTAGCTAAGGATAAGCTGAGACTATCACTTAGGCCGCAAGCAAAGGGGTGAGGGATGCTCCCCTGTGGGTACCCTTAAAAGGCCATAAGCTTGAGTAGCAAAAATGAAAAGGTCTAGTGCTGGTGTTAATTACGCAGAAACCACACAGAAAGTGCTCGCTGTCACAGAGTTGAGAGGTTGTGCATCCCTTCCAAAGATAAAAGGCATGGTATGAAAACATTTTGCAGAGGACAATGAAGTGAAGATTAGCATAATCTTTTGCAGTATCCTCAGTAAGCTATCCATGAGTGAGCTGCTTTTTTCTCATTCCTTTTGCTCTAATGTCTGGATTTAAGGAATGGCAATGTAAGAATAGGCTTTGTCCTTGAAGCCTGACAGTTGTGTTTTCCCGCCTTCATGTGATCATCCTTGTTGCTAGTGTACTGCTCTTCTGGTAATCAGACAATGGAAGGAAAAAGAAGTGTCAGTTCATTGACAGAACCTTATCCTGGCTATGTTTTTGTCTTAATCCAGACTCATCAGTGCTCTCACACTCTTTCATATTTCCTCATTTCTTCTCAATCAAAAATGTAAAATCTCTTCTATAAATGTTTGGGATTAAAGTAAAAGCAAATAATGCTGGAAAAATCCTAAAAATAGCTCCATGGAGCCTAAAAGAAACATAATAGTATAATTCCTCTGTGCTTGGGAGGAGAGTGTCTGTGGCGGGTGCCTGTTTAGCATGTTAAATTGAGCATGCTTTCATACCTACCTCAGCAAAAATGGCTCTTTAGATGCACGTCCTCTGGAGCACAATGTTTAGTTTTAGCATGGAGACTTAGCCATATACATGTTTTGGTTTAACGTGACTGTCTCTAGGGCTGACACAGTGGCTAATACTCAAGTTTGTTAGCCACTTTGATCCTGAGTGCCCTGTTTTAAGTCTTGCTACTACTGGTTAAGCTAGCACTTTGTTACCGCAGGGATAACTGGAGGATTCAGAGTGTTGGGAGGCACTATCCCCAAGATCAAAATATAAAAATAGGTCTGAGGTCAGGGAACTGCACAGACCCCCAGAAGCTTTTCAGTTTTACAGCTGGAGATAGTCTCTTAAGTATATATAAATCGTCATTAGGATTCTGACAAAGAAGTGCACGATGGGATTGCTGCAGGGCAGGCTCTTTGAATCTTATTCCTGATAAAAACCACTTCTGGCTGGCTGACAGAAGACAAGGCAAGTTCAAGGAAGGCATTAAAAACATCTTAAATCTATTGATGGCAGCAGAAGTGTTGGGATGAATAGTTTGGGATTAGGATGAAAATTTCTGAGTGCAGTCAGGGCAGAGAATTTGGCTCCAGCTGGCAATTCTGGGGAAAAATATGTTTCTGAATATGGTCAGATTCAAATAATAATGCACAGGATCACTGCGAAACTTTCTGAGAGGGAATAGTTGATTTTTTTTTCTTTTCTTCCTCCCTCCCCCTCATTCTCTCCAAGGAAAACCTCTGTCTGATTGAAATATCACTCTAACAGAAGGCAGGCTACCTATCAAAGAGCTCCCTAGCAAAGGCACCAGTGAGGCAGCAGGAGTGGATTCCAGGGCAGTAATAGGCACCTCTGCCCTGCTAGGACCAGCTGCAGCGAGACACGGCACTGGGAACTCCCCGTGGCTGCTTCTCTTTAGCAGAGCAGAGGAGCAGTGTCTTTCCACTGCCTTACATGCCCTGGGCAGCCTGGGATGATGGAGGGCAAGGTGCCTTTACCTACCTGGGCCAAAATTTCCTTGCTGAACAAGGAAAGCATCACTACTCATCTTTGCAAATCAACAACCAATGCAGCTCCTTCCACACAAGGGCTGAAGGGAGGCTGAGGCAAACACGTTGTTTTTAGCCTCTTCCAGGCTGTAGCTCCAACCCAAAGGCTTTGGGTGGCATGTATTTGTGTCACCATATTAGTGGCTGCCCAGTTGACAGTGACATTTGGTTTACCAAATTCTTCATCCCTCACAACAATGGAAATGTTAAGAGTTTTTGCACTATAAGACCAATAATGTCTAACCCCTGAACAAGTAATTTCAGTGTAACCATAGACCTGCTGCTCCCAGTCAAGCAAGCATCTGTTGCTCATTTTTATTTAGATTTTGCATTGATGTAAGAACACTGAATTGGCTAGAATATCACAGTCACCACAGGTCTTCATGTGTAAAGCTCTACTGCCTTTGGCCCTCCTGGAAATACCTCTGTGAGACTGAAGGGAGCATCCATGTCTGCCCACAGATGCACGCACTGTAAGAGTGGACTATAGGCAGTGTGACTGCTACAGCACAGGCTGTGGTAGCTCCTTCTGCGGGCACAAGAAAATTCTCGTGGGAAGACTTTTCCTAATAATACAATAGAAATTGTGTTAATTTTCTTCCTAACTGATGCTCAGTGGAGCAATAACTGAAAGACAAGCGCTTTGTTTGAAAGACTAGAGAAACTGGTAACTGAGCATACCTGCAATGGAGCATCAGCTCGTGCCTCCCCAGCACTGTCCAGAGCCACCTAATTTGAAACTCCAGTAGGTTATTCCTCCTTGAGACCTTAGAGGTAATGGTTTTTTCTTATGATACATGGACAGTGCATCAATGTGATTGAAATTCAGCCTGGCATTTTGCTGAGTGCAAATGAGAGTGTCTCTGTTAAAAGAACAGTTCAGTGACAGGGTGACAAAAGGACCTAGTGGTCAGAGTTGTCCTAAGTTCTGTGCTAGCAGTGAGAGTGGTTATCAGTGTTTTGCTAAAGAAAAAAATAAATTGCAGCTTTTCTATCCAACCTAGAATCTGCCCCAACCTAATGCAAGCAGACAGGTTCAGTGCTACCTAAAATTATTTTGCCTCGTCAGTGAACTGTGGTGTTTGCCTGTTCATAAATACGGTGGACACCTTATTGTCTGCTCCACTGCCATCTGACACACGAAATTGAATCAAATACTCACAATATCCAACTTGTTGTCAGACATCAGATACAAAAATAAGCCTGCTTCCCTTTTTGTTTTAGCTATCATGTTTTATGTCAGACTC
This sequence comes from Rhagologus leucostigma, assembly GCA_013397725.1. NCBI lineage: Eukaryota > Metazoa > Chordata > Aves > Passeriformes > Rhagologus > Rhagologus leucostigma. The sequence continues at coordinate 73,246 of VZTD01004441.1, forward strand.
TGGGATCATATTATGTTTGACTGGGTCCCCCTGAAAAAGAACCCCAGTGATCAGCAATTCATGCTGATTTGAGTGAGACAGCAGTTGGTGGGCAGCAGATAATTGAAAGTTTGCAAGGCATTATACCTAGCTGTCAGCATAGCTCTGGATTTGCATAATTGTTCAAAACATCAGTGGAATTGTTACATTTAATTACATCTTATTTACAGGGGACTTGCTGCAATATTTGATTTATTGTCAAGCAGTGGAACAGATCGCCCATGGAAACAACTGAGTCACTATCACTGGAGGTATTTAAAAGATGTGTAGGTGTGGCACTTAGGGACATGGTTTAGTGGTGGACTCAGCAGTGCTGGGTTAACGGTTGGACTCAAAGATCTTGCAGGTCTTTTCAAATCTAAACATTCTATATTTGATTCTATATTTGAAAGAGTGTTAACTGAGGTACAAAAAACCTGAACCTATAGATAAACAGGAACCAGCACATGAGAAAGCTCATTATAAATTGGCTAACAATTATTTTTTTCTTTCATAAGTACTTCATAATAAGATACCCTTAAAGCACTAGAAGTGATAACCATTTAAGCTTCCCACAAGTGCGTGGCAACAGGAGTCACAAATTATGGAGAGAACATAGGCACGACAGCAAATATCTCACAGCTTTCTTGATCACTACAGAAGAAGCCAGGTGAGATTATATTTCTGTTCAAGTACCTCGGAAGTGCAAGGGCTTCTGTGCAGAGCTAGCACAGGAACCTGCTGTGTATTTAGGATACCAAAATTTAAAACATACACATAGGCCAGGAAGCCAAATTACACAACAGGCTTCCTATAATGGCTGTCATTTTAAAAAATGCAGTTCACAGTGCTTTCCAGTACATGGCATTTGTAGTACTACCACCTTTTCTTGGGAACATTATTCTTCATAAGGTACTACAGCCAAACAGCATTCAGAACCCTTCATTCCCATGGTCTGTATTCATATAGGATATATCCTGCTTTATTCACTATTATGAAAATTAGCATCAGTTTTTGGATTTGTTCTCACAAATGTTTGTGAAATTGCTGCTCTATTCAAATAAAACCTCTTTGTGTGAAAAAAAATAAAAGGTCTTTAACAAGAATATTAATCTTATGCTACTCAGCATTCAGTGTTCTCTTGGAGAGCTGCCATTCATTAGGTGCAGACACAATATTGCATGACTCAAGCAAATGATTTTTCCTTAAAAAAATACCCAAGGAAGCAAGCTGTTCACCAACTCTCCATAGGCTCACCTGCAGCTCACTGAGAAAATTGATGGAGTTCAATGGGATTATGGGGAATATGAAAAGCTAAATGTGTGTCTAAGTGTTGTCAGGATCAGGGCTGATGCTCACATCCACTACTATCAGGAGGAGTTTGTGAATTATTAATGATAAGAAAAATTGCCTAAATTAATTGGATAATTTATTTGTAATGAATAATTCGAGTAGCTCTATTCCTGAATGTCTTCCTGCCCTTGAATAAAGCAGTTTGGAGGTGCTGCCTGCCTCTTGTTTCGAATGTAGTTAAAGCTTCAATTAGGCTTGCCTACATTGAAACTTGACATACCAGTTTCTTTCACGTATTTGTACAGACAGAGAAGCAAGTCTGTGTTTGGGTTGTATTTTTTCAGGGTTTGAAGTCTTGTTCAAAGATCTTGAAAAATTGAATGACTGAGGACATAGACTGGAATTCTGCCCTTCAGTTTATGTGCAAAATCAAAAACATGCAAAGTTTGGTAGTATCTGAGCTTCATCTGATAAGGCATACATTAAAGTATAAAAAGAAAGCCCAGAAATAGGAGACTTGTCAGTTTGAATGTTAGTTAAATAAGTACATAAGATAAACAGTTCAGTGAGGGTTATGTAGCTGAATTTTCAATCAGGATGCACAAAAGGCTGTTGCAACAGCATCTTCCATTACCAAAAACATGTAGAATTTGTTGCACAAAGTAGCAGACATAGTTTACAAAGGGAAGTCTACCAGTTTTAACAAAATCTTTCTTTTCAAATTAAATATTATTAACCAACTCAGAGCACCAAAAATCCCCTTAACTCCCAAGCTCTTTTAAAAATCCAATATGCAGCAGGTTTTGACTGTTCATTTGCCACTTAATTAGCACTGAAAAGTCTTTCTTCCCAAACTGTTTATTTCATACCTGCAAACAGGTACTGCATGCTACTAAATTTAGTAAAATGCATTCCTCTTTTTAGTTTTAATCTTAAAATAAATTACTGTTGCCAATTATACTGAATATAATTGGATGAATAGCTGCAAGTTTGTGATACTACCACTTAATTTCCGCATGGTACTGTTAAACTATTTTGCTTTATTATAGTATTAAATTTGAAATAATTGGCCCAGAAATTCAAGGAAAACTAAGCTTTTAAAAAAAAGAAAGAAACAATCGATGTCCAGGTGGACCAAAGTTCTCACTGCCTGTATCTCTGCTGAAGAGAGCTGCTTCCACTGCTGGGAAAGGTGTATCAGGGACACAGGACACAGGCAATAGGGCAGGAGCCAAATGTAGCAGCTTCTAGTGCCACTGTCTGAAGACAAACCAGTGACTGCCTGGAAGAATTACTTTGTAGGGTGAGACATGGTAAAGGTGGAGTTCTGACCTAATCAGGGAATAGTTTGAAAAGGTATCTGGGACAGAAGAGTTGGCTGTGGGCAAGAGAGAAGCAGAAAACAAAGAATAGTTTTTAATGTAACTTGGAGTGTGCGTGTGTGTGTATATATATATTTATATAAGCATGTATATATGTGTATGGCAGGGAATTTGAACATTCTGGGGTTTGTAAGGTGCAGCACTGCAAGGCATAGACATTTTGTACTTTCCCTGCACAATCTTCACTTTTGTTTCTTGAGTGTGGCATTGGAAGGAGCTGAAAAACCACGACAAGTGACCCAGAGAGCATGGTATCCACATGCAGTTTGAGAGCCGTGTGTAGATCCCGGGTTAGCCAGCTGCTAAAGCTCTGTTCCTTTCTACAGTGACATGGGCAAACTGCTTTGTTCACTGCATTGGCACACAAGGTATGAAAATGGAGGACATGGCATACTGCCTCCTCTTCCAAAAAATGGCATGTTTTACAAATCAGTGACCAGGAACAACAGTGAACACAGGAGACATGGAGCTCTGAAAGGTCACAGCTTAGAGGTGGGTGGAGGTGCACCTCCATGGAGATTGTCAGTGAAGAACCCTCTAGTTACAGCCCTATTCTGTGGAATGCTAAGGGCTCTTTAAAATGTGGTGCATAATCTTACCTACAAACAAATTGTCACAAATTAAAGTTTCCTCTTAAGGTTTTTAGGGCCTTCCACAGGACTCAGGTTTCTGTCACGAGAGAAGAGTCTCCTTTCATATCTACAGATATTGTATATGAAATTTAAGCACTACTGTTTATTGTGTTTTTTCACATGTGTAATTTATCTGGATTCTGCAGGTATACATTTTTTACATTTGTCCTTTGGTGTTAATGTATTTTTTGTAGAATATGTGTAAATAGATATGAGCAAACTGTGTAAAAGTTATTCAGCTACCCAGTGAACCATGTAATCTGTTGATTCATAGAGACAACAGATAATAGAGTGAGATATTTGCTTTACACTGTCTGTATAGTATCTAGGCACAGAGTCAATTTGTGTCCTGTCGGGGCATGTTGTACCACACTATATTATCACTTTGAGGATAGGCAATTTGGGTAATGAATATGTGAGCTGGTGGGGGTGGAGAAGCATATCTGATATTATCTATAAAGTGGAAATGTTGAACCAAGGTTTTGGCTTCGTCCTGGTTAATACAAAGCACTAACATCATAGACAAGCTCTTTTTCTGTCTTGGAAACAGTATTGTTAATTAGCTTCTACCTTCACCTCTATCGTATTATAAAAATGGAAACAATGCAGTAAACATTGACATTTTCTTTGTGCAGCAGGTATGAGTAGAAATGCCATCCCTTTGGGAAAACACAAAAATTAAATGGAAGTAAATGAGCATTTTGAGAGCAGCTGAAAGAAAATAGTTACTATTTGCTATTTGCTATTACTATAAACTGTTTGATCCAAGGATCCGTTTGACCAGGCTGCTCTTACGCTCAAGTACTGCAACAGCCCATCACTGTAGCACCGTTCCAGCCGCTCCCAACAGCCCTGGGGTTGGCAGCTGTGCAAATGAGCAGGAGGTGCAGAGTAGTGACAAATAGGCCACCCTCTGTCCACTCCCCAGAATATGCTTCACAGCATCAGATTTTTGTTTCCTTGTTAATCCTTCTCTTAACAGACGATCTTGCAAGCTGTTGACATTTGCATGACTTTTCCAGGAAAGTATCCCCGGATTCCTGACAGGTACTTACAAAAGAGAATTTGTGAAAGAGGGATGTTCCAGGGCTGAACTTCTTCCTCCAAACATTTTCCCCGACATGCTGACAGTATGTTGTGCAGTGCAGGAAAATCTGGACCTAGGTTCTATGTCAAGTGTCAGAATGGGTTTAACTGTGTTACTCCAGACCTCTGCCCTGAGTAATTTGCCCTTTTAGTATAGAAATGTAGGTAAATAGATTTAAATTGCTTCTCTCTGATAACGGTACAACAGAGCTTGGTTGAAGATGGCTCTGGTACTGCTGTGCAGTCAGGGCAGCAGGTGAGTCTCACAGTCAAATATATAGATGATCCAAATATTCCCACTAAAGTGTATCCTATGTAACGGGAGTACCTAGAATCTGTCAAGCTGAAATTTGCTCCACCTACTTAGCTCTTCCCTATTTTCTGATCCTGCCATCATCACCTGGAGTCATTGCTGAGATTTGAAGCCTGCAGAGGGGAGTGGGAACGAGCTACCCACCCACACTGCAGGTGACTGTCACATCAAGGAAATCTCCATACATCAGATATGAAGCCAAACAGCAAAGGCTTAGAAATGGAAAGACTGGGTGAAACATATGAAAATCTTTTTTCTTTCCTCACTAATGGTTGGTGATTCATCCATAAGCAATCATTTCACTCACATCTCACTCAAGCCTCCTGATAAGGTCTGCTTCTGGCATCTTGGTTGGCTTCACTTTGATAAAATTCCTCTAGACTTGAATACAAATTTTACTTGAATGAATAAGGACTGCAGGTAGTCCCAGAACCTCTCTTGCCTTCATCCCCACACCTTCTACCACATGCACCCAGGTTACTTTTCCACTTTACTTTTCAGGTGAGGCTGGCCAGCCTGCCCCTGTGTCCCAGCCAGAGAGCTACCCCTCCGAGGGTAGCTGGGCTGACCCAAGCAAGCACTCCTCTCCTCCTACATGTCTGCCAAGTGTCACAGCCACCTGAGCCATGATGGGCAGTCACAGAAAAAGGAAGCCACGTGGTAAAAGCAATGATTAGTCACGATTCCTGCAGAGGTACGGAAGTGGGGTTTTTTTCTCTAAATAATGCTATTTATTGTCTGTGCTGAGAAGCCCTGGTGAAGGAAAAGCATTTTGACATGCACTGTACAAACACAACAAAAAACCAGGCTGTATCTGCGTAGGGGCCAGGGCTTGTGACACTTAGTAGGAGTTTTTTCCAAGACATCTCTCAGCCGTGGGTGCCAGGTGAGTTCGGCTTCTTTTATGCCTTAGAGTAGAACACACCTTGGAACAGAGCATGCAAGGAGGCAGCTTTTGATTGCATTAGAAACATTAATTCTCAGTTTTTAGCTGCTTATAAAGAATGTTTCTTCAGCAATATCTCATGCTGGTAGTTATTGCTAAAATATCTCTGGGAATGGCTTGGAGATACGTTTGTTCTCAGCTCCTGGTAATCTGCTGCAATTTAATAATGGACCTCCAGCTCCAAGCACGATGAGGCAACTTGATTCTCATTCATCAGCCACAGAGCTTAATGCAAGCAGGGTCAGGGTGAGGTCTTAGTGGGACTGGATCACCTCCCTGATGGGAATCAGTCTTTTGCTACTCAACTGTTGTTCCCCATCTCCAACAATCTCAGCAGCTGCAGTGGATGTTTTGGGCCCAGCTGGAGTTGTTCTGTCAAGGCTTTCATTTAGGCCAGGAAACAACCCCTGATTTGTCCTGAGTTCTGCTTGGGCTGGGGCCAACATGTACAAGCATTGTGCATGGAATAAACAAAATGGACTAAGGAAAATATATTACTTTTACTTAGGCTCATCCCTTTTTCTTGAAAGCAGAAGATGAACGAGATGAAGGACTGTGTGTCTCATTTTTAATTGCACAAATTTTAGTATAGAGGTGACTGCCCTGATTATGGAGGATTTTCTCCTGATGGGGATTGGAACTGAACCCACTGTTCTCTCAGTTTCCTGTCTGGGAAGTTGTTGCTGCTTTTCTTGGCTTAGCTATTCCAGAAAAGCCTAACAGAACGGTGAATTCCCCTGCCATCCCAGTACACAGATCTTGTGTGTACGGTATACACAAGAACACTCTGAAAGAGAAGTTAGAAAATGTCATGTGTACTGTGTACTATAAAAATTTCAGTTTATCTTGCATGTATTTTTAATGGCAGCCACTTCCCAACTTCCTTTTGTTCGATACAAACAGCAGACTTGTTCTTGAAGTAAACACTGTTTTAGTCTTCTGGTTTTTCCCTTTTATTTCATTTCAGTTTAGTTTAGTTTAGAGCTTCTGCCTGAGCAGCCAGGGAATATATATAATAGGGCATGAATACATTCTTATAAGTATTAGAACAAGTATGGAAACACAGAGCCCTTAGTGACCTTGCTAGTCCTCTGCTGATCACTTGTGTTTGTTGTTGTAGGAAGGCAAACATAAGTATAGAAGTGTTATTGAACAGAAAACCCTTCAAAAATTTCACTAGTCTTTTGTATTCAAGTCGCAGAGCAATAGGGGGCCGCCCTGCTCAGAAAGCATACTTATGTGAGTATTAAGAACTGGCTGAGATAAGAAGTAAAGCTTAAGAGACCTTCATCATTAGCTGCTAGTGGTGGAGATTAGTGATCCTACTACAGGATTACGATGGAAAGAGTGCTAGTGTTGGTTAATTGTTCATTAATGCTTGTAAAATAAGATAGCACTAGTAAAACTTGCTATTGTCTGCTCTCTCAAAGTAAGGCAAAATTGGATCTGCTTGTCAATAGCTGTATTGATGTTAATAGGAACATATTTAACAGATTATTTTATACAGTGTAAACTACTATCCAGCTCCTTCAACATTTAGTTAGACACTATTATCTTAATAAGAAATAATTTATATTTTAAATAATCTGTTCTCTATGCTTGCACATTTTATCCTTTTAATTAGCAATGCCTTCACCAGGGTGCTTTTAATATTTCAGAGTTTGCATATGAATCTCAGGTGGAACATCACCTCCCTCTAGCCTCATGGATTTATTTTATTTACAGTATCTTTAGAATTGCCACACTTTCCCACTAGTGCTTTTCTGTACCATTAGGGAATGGCAGCCACAGTCCAGGTAGCAGAATCCCTCTCTCAGGTGCAGCCCAGGATTACGCAAACTTCTACCAGCAAAAACCTGTGAGCAGGATGTGCATCAAGGAGGATGAACCATGGCTTTGACTCCGTGTCTCCTTAAGGACGGCTCTGCCACGTGCAGCAAGGCTGTGTTTGCTGCTGAGGGCTTACACTTGTCCTCTGCCTTGGAAGGGTGCTTAGTCCAGGCTGCAAACCAGAGCTTCTTAGGCTTGTACCTGAGGTGAAGCGGTGCTGTGGTGGTTGTGTCTCAGTGCAGACACGCCTGTTCTGCTGCCAGCCAGCCAGTGCTGGGCTGTGACACTTCCAGCAGGGAAGGAGTGCGGGCAGCCCCTCTGCCCCAGAGAGGGACCAGCCCCCTCCTGTTCCTCCCACGCTGCCCCGAGCACTGCTCCCAGCAGAAGCTGTCGCTGCGTGTCCAACACAGGCACCTGCAGGACACGTGTGTCCTGGACTGGCTGGAGTCGGACTGCTGCTCCCGGGAGCCAGGAGGATTTCCTCCCATAGCCAAGTGGGTCTGCAAGGTTTCTGCAAAGTGCACTGTGACAAAAAATGGTCTTTTGACAAGGATGTACTTGAAAAGAAAAATGAGACCGTCCCTTTCTATTAACACAAAGTAAACTTCAAATTAAATACTAATCCTGGAAACAGAAAAAAATCTTTTCAATGAGATGCATGTGAAGTGTTTTCACAAAAAAAATTATTTCACAGCAAGAAATCTCAGTTGTTCAGGAAATAAAAACACATATTTTGAAGTCACGGTTTTAAAGGCAGAAGAAAACTCGGCACCTTACAGGTTACTTCCCTGTAGTTGCTTGAGCATGAAAATAGAAGTCTCCGCATCTTCACAGCAGACACACCCTGGGAGACTTCATCATCGCCTCATCAGATTTTTCTGTGTATGTTTAGGTGAAGATAATGGTTAAAACCATTGTTGAAGATGATTTGCTCTGCCCTGATCTTGGCTGCTTTATTGGTCCCTTGGCAGCAGTCAGATGAGCCTGAAGGGTGGCTTTAGCCTGAGCCAGATGCCACTGGCCCTGAGGGACTGCTGTGGCATCCGGACACTGACAGGGCGCTGAGAAGTCCTGGCTGGGTCCCTTGCAGGCAGCAGGAGAGGTGCTTGGCAGTGTGAAAAGCTGCCATGCTCCGATAACTGGTCTGAGAGGGGTTGCATGTGTGGCAGAACAAATGCAAACACTTGTGCTGAGTGCCACTAACCTATCTGCCCCAAAATGTCATCAGCTGATGTCAGAGACCACATAAACCATCGTACCAGGGCTCAGGCATAGGGGTCATTTATGGCTTCCCATTGCCCGTCACCTGCAGCCTTCTCTGTCGGGGCAAACAAGCAGGGGCTGAAACCCAGACCTATGTCTTGTCCCGTGGAGAAATTTGAATGCAACAATATCTCTGTCGGTGGATAAGAAGTGATACCGCTGGTTAATTGCCTCAAAAGTGTTAAGCAACAGCTCATTAGTCTTAAAGATACAAACTTGATAACCCTTTTTATGTGGCATGGAATGAGACATGCATAAATAATTGCATGCTGAGACCTGCCACTGAGAGACATAAGATGTTGGTTTAAGACAAAGAAAAACAAAACCTGACTGAAATAATTGGGAAGATGAGAAAGATGCAAGTCACAACCTCAGTTTGCAACACAAACCCAAGCCCAGCCTTTCTGTAATGACTGTTTTCATAGGAGTAAAAAATAACAGCTAACTTGTCCATGCTGAGAGTTAATTCCAGTACAGAAAAACACCCTGCTCTTAATTTAGTAACTAAACAGAGAGTGACTGTAACAAATGTGGGAGCTTTCCTTACTGTTCACTGAGTTTTCCTCTACTGCAGTTTAAGGGTGCTTCTTCAATCACTGCAGCTGTAAATCACCAAACTGCCTTATATCTGATTTGGGCAGAACGTCTGGGTCTGGCTGTAACTTCAGCTCAGACCATTCAGGAGTAGCATGACAGGCAAAGAAAAATAAAGAAATCATTACTGTGGCTTTGTTACACTGATGGAAAGCTATGGATTTGGAGCACATCCCTCCTGTGATATTAAGGGATGGGTAAATACGATACACCTAGATATCCTATCATAGAATACTGCATGGTAGCTGTGGCTTAAAATCAAAGCATGAACACCTGGACAAATGTGCCTTGTAGCCAGATAATTTAAGGAAAGCAGAGTGCTACATGAACATGTCCAACTTGGGAACATGGCGAGGTACTTCCATTTGAATTTGAAGTGTACATTAAAATGTCATTATATGCAAGCACTGGGACTACAATCCCTCCATGGAAGCATTGGGATTGCAAATGGTTAGAAGGGGAAAAAAAAAAAATATTAATTCCTGGTAGAAATTCTCCAAACAGCTACAGCTAATGTATAAAATAGGTGCTAGAGTAACTGTGTGATGCTGGTAGAGACCTTTAGGAAGAAACTCTTTGTCTGTACCAAAAATAAGTGAACAACGAAGCCCCTCTGTGGCTAGATGAGAGAAAGCGTCTGAAGAGGGGTCTTGCCATTCATTCTACCTCATTACAGGTATCTGACTGATAGCAAAGCTGCATCTCAGTGCAGCAGCTCATTAGTAAGAGAAGACTTTGACATTAGTTCAGATGTTGATCGATGTAACTGGTAGTGTGAAGTCGGGATTTTGTTGTCAGATGGAGCTTTATCATCTGCATTGCAGCCTGGTAGTTTATAGTGGAGAATCAGTATAGGAAGAGCGTGTTAAACTGTTTGAAGGTTTAATACCTACCCAGCCATTTTCTTATGTCTTCGGCTTCCTTTACCTACTACATCATAACAGGCCAGGTGAAAAGATCATGAAAAGGCAAAGCACGTTTTCAGAGCTGCCTCCTAGAGCCCAGGGCCTGCTCAACGCCATGTGTTGTGTGACATGAGAGACAGAAAGTTAGACCATGGCACTGCCTGAAATGCCAAAAACATGCCCACATGTCCATGCAGCCTGTGTCAGCCCAGCTCTCTGGTGGGACTAATATTGCTGTTATTATCCACTCTTTTGACCTAATGCCTCATGACAGAAGGGAAAAGTCTCGTGTATCTGTGTTCTATTGGAGCATTAATGGCAATTTGCAATTGTTTAGCATTAAAAGCCTATCAAGCATGATGTGGCCTTCCAGAGGGCTTTGTCCTTAGCGTGCTCTGGATCGCCCTGCCTGCAAGCAGCTCTGCTCCCCCCTGCTCACAGTGCTCTCTGTGGCTGCTCTGGGGGAACATGCCATCTGACTTCACGCAATGTTTTCCTTGGCAAGATCTTTTTCCAGCTCGCCCGTTCTAAACAGTTGATGGTTTCCTGCAACCCTTTGGACCTACACTTCAGTTTCTTGTACGCTACAATCGAGCTCCCTCTTCTTAACTTGTTATGAGCCAGCACATGATGGGTGAGCCCCCAGCGTGCCTTGGGGTACATCAAGAGCAATGGAGAAGTAAAGACAGCATATCTACTTCAACAAATTAGCAGCAAAAGCAGGCTCTGTTGAGGAAGATCTTTTGAATGCCATCATTTTAACTGTTCACTACGGAGTAGTTCTTAAATGGCATTTATATTTAAGTCACTTGATTATATTATTCCAGCCATGCGAAGATGTACTACAAATTTACCAGCTCAGGCACAAAATCTATTCACCCACCCTTTTCCAAGGTGATGATAATGGACCCCCTCCCTCTTCCTCCTTCTTCCCTCAAATTAATATATTTTCCTTGCCCATCAAAACAAATCACTCATCTTGGGTAAATAAAACTAAGGCTGCAGTATGCAAAATGACACAGTTGTTGGTTTGGGGTTTTTTTACCATTGTTCTCTGCAGATTTCATGCTCCTTGCTTAATTTTTGTATGGTTAACCATTTTACTGAATTTTGACATGTCACTTTGATGCAACTCTGTCAATGCAACACCATTTTTCTTCTATGGAGAATACTTCTGACATTATTGTCTGATTTTTTTTTCAATTAAATCAAAAAAGTAAACAAAAGGGACACTTCAGAACAAATTCTTATTTTTGTGCCCCTAGTTCCAAAGTTCTTCCTCAAGTTTTTGCGCTCTGTAAATTTCAACCAAATAAAGCTGTTCCAAATGACATTTCATGATGTTTGTACACAGACCAGCATGTTGGTGCTGGGCACTGATGGGTGCCCGGGTTAAAAGGACCAAACTCTGCCTGACAGAAAAGACTGATGGCAGCTGGATGCATCCTGCTCCTGGCCTCCTCAGGCCTCTAGCTACCTCAGGATCAATAAAAAAGTATTTAACCATTGCCCACCTGTGCTGCAGCATGCGAGGGGCTCTGGATGGGCCCTCTTTCACTGACAAGTTTCAAAGGGAGCAGCATGAAACCTCAGTTACTGCCAACATTTCTGGGTGTCTTATGAGCCACCCACCCTGCAGCTTTTCCTGCGGGGGGAATTTTTCTCCCCGTTGAGAAGCAGCTCCCCACAATAGACCTTATTTCAACATTTGCCCCGAAGCAAGGACTCAGCTGTGCGTTTTTCAAATATGTTGTTTTGGTCACCTTACCTGTTTCTTCTCTATTCAAAAATCAATATGACACTTGCAAAGCAGCTCTTTTCCCCACCTCCTTGCCACCTGCGTTGTCAGACATGCTGAAAATCAAAAATAAAGTAATCAGTTATTTTAAGCCAAAGCTTAAAAGGGTATTAATTCAATGGGATAAACTGCAGTTAAGTAACTTTTATCAAGAAACCTCCGTTAGGTGGTTAAAAGAAAGAAAAAAAACCTCTAGAAAACATACAGTAGGTAGCAGTTTATGTGTCAAGAAAACTGAGAGAAATTTTGACACTCTGATGTCTAGCAGATAGCACTTAAATCATTTTTCTCCAAACTTCAGTCATAAAACTTCAAAGAGTTTTAGCCATAATACAAATTTTTAGACTAAGAAGCGGTGTTTGAAGTTATTTTATAGGATTTTGCTGTAAGGGCTCCAATTGATTTGTAGTAAGATAAAAGAAGAAAACTTTATTTTCGAAGCTTTGTCGGAAAAAGCTTAGCTTCCATTGGCCGTTTTGCCAATATGCCTTGAGGGGATGATGATGTCGACACGGATATTATATGCCTATACGAACTGAACTGAGTTTACACCTCCTGCTGTTTGTGTTATGGTTAAAATCTGTCACAAAACTGGCAGTGATTTATTAAATGTTTAATGAAGTAAGACAAAAACTTCAAGAACTACAAACAGAAAAGTAGAACATCACATTAAAGTATAATAATATAGGTTACACTTCAGATTTTTTCATATTTCTTTTGCTAAAAATGTGAAAAACACAATTAGAAATCAAGGCAGTATCAAAACATTATGGGGTGTCACAGATCAGTCTACCAAAGGTTGTGCTTCACTTGTTCACTTTTTTCTTTCTAAACAGAGGAATGAAAAAAAGAGTATGAAATAACAGTATGCTCACAAAAAAAACAACAAACCAACACAAAGCAAAACTCAAGCCGGCATTATAGTGTATCAAGTCTCAGCCACAGAAAATTTTCCCTGTTGAGTTTTCAGAGGAGCAATAACAAATGTGACTCAGTGCTGTTTCACTATTGCTTCATGTCCCAGTTAGAAGAATATTCTGCTCCACACCGCACATTTTAATGATGTTTTTCTAATAAACTATTTTTAATTTCAGCTAATGAACTTAACTGAAATTATTATTTATGTAAAAAAGTAATTGCTGAATGCAGGAATTTATGTTACTTTCCAACAGCTTTCAGAAATTATCATTACTCCTGATACAGCTTTACATTTTTCACATCATAATAAAAGACAATATTTGTATAAGCCTCTCGTCTGTCAGAGTGTGTGACTGTTAAAGCTCAGTAAGTGTACTCCTGTACTTTTTGGCAGAGGTTATTTACATTTCTTTGTACAACAGAGACTAAGTCTATAGGTTTAATTATTTTTCACTGTAAAATGTAATTCCTGTTATTTGTCTTGCCTGATTATTTATGTACATCCTGAACTAAAAATTCATTAAACACAGCAGGAGGGGGTTTAAGAGTACAAATTCATGTTTATTCTGTTATTTAACTCAAAGGACATCAGCCATGAATGCATCCATACCAACATGGTAATTCACTGAGAGATTTATGGTGAACCTTGTAGGGCTGTTATGCCTCATGAGCCCCCTAACCCACAGGGTTAGAACTGCTCCATAGGCTTCCTCCTCCTGGTCCTCCCCTTTCCTCAGTGACATTTTAAAATCCAACGTTTCCTGTCTCTGGGAAAGCCAGCAGAGCAGCAGAAAGCAGAACTCCTTTCCACGCCCACCTTGTGGGCTGCTTTCCAGAAGTGTTTGTCCTGGTCTACTGCAGTTTCACGCTTTCAGACTTCCAGGGTACCAGCGTAACCCCTGGCCAGCTGGCCCTGACAGAGCCAGCTCTGAGTCACTGGCTTTACATTTCTGTGCACCACAGAGGGAAACATTAATTTGTTAAATAAAGAAGGTTTTCACACAGTGTAGATAAGCACGACAGCCAGTGCCATTGACAGACCCCTCCTGTCATGAACGACTCGACCTTTTTCCCCTTTCCACCCTTTGCAGCAGCCCAGGGTTCAGCTGTTTGCAGGGGTTTTGGCTTTGCTGCTGTATTGAAGGTCCCAGCTTTTAAACTGCATTTTTTGTCTCCTTTGGGATATTGGTAAAATCAAATTAATAGCAATAAATCCAGAAATTTCACTAATAATAATAATAATAATAGTAATAATAATAATAATAAACAACCCCCCAAAA